>JAMXBB010000002.1:82735344-82769071 GCA_024138015.1 Lumnitzera littorea
ATTAAATAAATAATACTAATTATATGTATTTCAAAAAAATATATAACACATATTTTTATGTATAATATACCTATGCATATACATTTATACATACCTAATCTTATACATACATACACTACTCAATTTATGTATTTGTGTACATATAAATGTATTAACAATATTGTATTTATAAGAAAATACTATACAAATACATATATATACTATATAATATACATCTTCATAAAAACAAATTCTTACCTATTTCTTTTAGCTTCTTTCTTCTTCTTTCCTTCCTTCTTCCTCTTCTTCTTTTCTTTTTCTTTTCTTCTATTCTTCACATTGTTGCTTCTAGGTTTCTTCTTTTCTTTTTCCTTTTGGTTTTGTTTGTGCTGAATGTTTCCAGATTTTTGTTTTCTTTCCCTTTTATTTCACCTGTACATTAGCTTAGATCATAAGCTAAATCTTGGATAATTATTACAATATTTTTGTGTGTTTAATTAATTAACACTTGGCACTTGGAAATCCATCACGTAGGTTGCTGGTTAGTGTTTTATTTTGTTGATTTTTGGTTCCATTTTGTGTAGGATAAGGAATTGAAATGAGAAAGGAAAGAAAGAAAAGAGATAAATTGGAAATAGAAGAGAAGGAAAATGAAAATTATTAACAAATATAAGTAATTTTTTGAATCATATAAATTATAACGATTCTCCTCATAAATTAATTTTTAAATTTTTGTGAAATTTTATCAATTTAATTGGTACTCGTTACAATTATAATTTTTACAAGTTATTGTGGCGATTTCGTTATAATTTCGCGCGAATAGGCGTTTTAGTCAAAAATTTCAATCGACTATAATTTTATCACTTTTGAGTAATATTTAACTATTTTATAGGTTTATGTTTATGATTTTAGGGTTTCGAGCAATTTCGAGTTCAATTTCGATTAATGGTGCATAAACTAATTTTAGGGTTTTAGTACATGATTTAGGATTTCGATCAATTCCTAAGATTTTTACTATTTATAATATATTTAAATTTATGATTTATTAAATTTTTATCTTGCTCAGTTTTAATGACTCTTCAAGTCATTTCTAGTATTAGGGTTCACTTACACTCTTAAATAGCTAAATTTGAGAGGTTTACAACTTGACAAGGAGCCACTTGGGACATAAAGTTGTGGTGGAGAGAAAAGGTGGGCCGACATAAGGTGATGGCCAAAGGGTAGCTGGAGCACCGTGGATTGATGAGTCAAATTTTACTGCCTAATTTTTATTAATTCGCTAAAAATATCAAATTATCTTAGAAAATTATGAAATTTGGTTTCCCTTGGTTATTTTATATGTACTTTCATGTGATAATTTTATTCTATTAAAATAACATTGATTTATGGTACTTGCTTAAGAACATGCCCTGTTTAGATAAATTTTAAATAAATTTTTCAAAAAATTAAATACTGTTACTTTGGCCTAAAAATTTTTATATAACACACTTATATAATGTATTAAATTTCAGTAACAAAAAAATTTGAAAATCTCCATGTTTACTATTTTTTATAATTATTTTGAATAAAACTACCAATTTTACCGAATTATTAAAATAATTAGTTTTTTATGAAATTAATGAATAAGCCATGCATGTTTAGACTTCTAGATGTTTATAATGATATTTGGAATATTTAATTTTTATCTCACTCAAAAATTTATTTATTTTCCTTAATTTTCTATAATTCCGAGCAAAAATCGATATTTTTATAAAAATGAATAATAGCCAATTTAGTGTAATTGATGATCAAACTAAACTACATATTTTTGTAAGTCTATAGAATTTTTCGTGAAATTAATCGGGCTCGTATACTATTCATTATATATTTTCCTAGTATAAACTATATATTAGCTTAATATGTAATATAGTAACTAATTTATTAAATCTGTATCAAATGAACACTTTGGGGTATAATAAGTTTTGCTAGACAAGTTTGGAAAGTATAATTTTTCAGGTTTTTAGTTTAATACTAAAGCTTACTCGAGTCAATTATGGAGTTAGGGTAACGTATGGTCGAGTCGTAATACAAAAGGGTATTTTTGGATATTTGGCAATATTGATTAGTCTTGACTCTTAATATATATCAATAGCACTCGAAATAACAATCGTGACAATATAAATTTTACTAAAATCAGATAATAAATGAGTAAGATACGATCAAATGAAGTTTAAAAACGTAGAAATGAAAGCTTATAATAGTTCGAGTTCGACCTACACTTAATTTAAAGACTGTGTCATATTTTCATAAGTGTAATAAGTAAGGAAGGACCACGTCACGATGTATAGGATATTGCACTATTGCTAAGCCTAGGTAAGTGGATCTAACTCATGCTTGGAGTAGATATATTGTTACTCATAACACTGTGTGTTGTTTAATACTGTGTTGGTTAAATATGAATATATCTTGGGTGAATTGATATGCTACTACAATGGGTGCTGATGTAGTGATTTTGAATAACAATAACTGTATTTTGGTTAAACTGTTATATGGCTATGTTGGGTGATGATTTGTGCTTACAATTGATCGTGTTAACTAGGGAAGTTTGAGTGATCTAACCTAATCTTCTGGGTGTTCACCTAATTGAACCCTAAGTAAGATACTACAATTCCGCTAAGGAGAGTTCGAAAACCAAAATCAAATCACTGGGTTGAATAAAACTTAAAGATTGATTGTACTAATTGATATTCTTGAGTTGCTATTACATATCATGCCATGGCACGGCATGACACAAAAAGGGACCTACGGGTCAGAAATGTCAAAATGAGGCCTCCAAATGATCATTAAAAAAGCATGGCTTTATGAACTTAGTTTTTGAAAGCATATAGATTGCATTGCCCAAACATTGTGACTATTTTGATAATCAAATTTGGTAGACTACATTATGTGGTCTAATTTAGCAGTGTTGCCACTTTAATTTGGTAGACAACAGTGTATAGTCTAATTTAGTGAGGGTCTTACTCCCAAGCAACTTTTTGTTGCTTTAGGTTCTTAGACATTATATCCAAATGCCTGACTATGTCAATTAACCGAATGAGGAATTGGAGGGCATAAGATATCAGTACCGATGCATACTATGTGCATGAGCATAGCATGCTACATCGTTGACAGTAAGGGCCCGGTTAGGCGAATGCATATGTGAAGTTGAACTTATGAGTTATGATTGAAATGTTTCAGTTGTGATATGCAATATTGTCTATCATATTGTCTATATTATATTGTTTGTTATCCACTCTCACTCAACTTCAGTAGTTGAGAGAATAAAATGTTTTATCCTTAGGTTAACTATATCGTGAAGGGCCCAACACTCAGGGGGGATATGTATACTGAAAGCATGAGTTAGAGTCAACGATTGTTATACGGAACATATATTAGGTCAGATATCCTATTACTGTGAAGACAATAAAGGAAAAAGTTAGTTTATATTTTGATGTAAATATTATGTTGTTCACATAAGTTGTAATAAAATATTCAACTGAAATTCGATGTAGCAACCCTTTTATTATGTAAACAAAGTTGTCTTTTAATGAATGAGCAGGTTGAGTAAAGTTTTCAACAGGTATTCTTGTGTGATGGTACATCTTGTGCTATGCCGAGATGTAACATATTGTTATACAATGATTCCCTTTGGGCTAAAAAAATGCTGATGCGACCTATCAATGGCTTTTAACCAAAATGTTCAAACCCTAGATCCATCAAAACGTCGAAGTTTACGTCAACAACATGATTGTGAAGAGCATAACCGAAAGTCGGCATCTTGCCAATCTTGAGGAGACATTCGATACCTTAAGGAGATGCAATATGAAACTAAACCTACAAAAGTGTGTTTTTGGTGCTACCTTAAGAAAATTTTTGGGATATATGGTCACCCAACGTAGCATTGAAGCAAACCTAAGGAACATCAATGCTATTTGAAATATGAAGTCCCCTAGCACAATCAAAGAAGTTCAAGAGCTAACTAGGTAGGTAGCCACTTTAGATCGATTTGTATTGAGAATTACAAACATATGCATAGAGTTTTTTAAAATATTGAAGAACCAAAGGATTTTTGGTGGATTGATGAGTATGAGAAAACATTTGATAAGCTAAAGGAGTTTCTTACATCAACCCTAATACTCTCAACAACTATTAATGAAGAAAATTTGTATTTATATTTGTCAGTCAGCAACCGAACTCTTTTATCTATCTTGGTCTGGATAGAAGGTAGAGAGCATTGGCTAATTTATTATGTGAGCTGTGTCTTATAAGGGCTAGAACATCAATATACAAAGATTGAAAAGCTTATATTGGCAATAATTCTCTCAGTAAGGAAGTTAAAGCCATATTTCGAGACACATCAAATTATCATCCTTACTGATTAGCCTCTATGACAAGCTTTATAGCAACCAGATTCCTTGGGAAGGATATGAAGCATACCTTAGAGCTAAGTGCCTATGGTGTACAATACTAACCAAGGACAGCATTAAAAGCTCAAGCATTTGCAAATTTTATCTCTAAATTCACTAGAGAAAAAGACAACATTGAGATGGCCAAGAAGCCAATATAGAACTTATATGCTGATGACTCCTCAAGTAAAGAAGAATATAGTGCGAGCCTCATCTTACAAGGCCCCCATAATGTAAAAGTAAACTATGCATTAAAATTTAGGTTTCTAGCCAACAATAATGAAGCCAAGTCGGAGTCTAGACTACTGCTTCTTCCACCATGACCAAGTTTCGTGCTTATTTATTTTTTCCAAATTAAATATAAGTCAAGCTCTATATGACGAAATCCAAGTTGCTTTATAAGTCCAGATCCGTTTCAACACAGCACACTCGAGTTCAGAGCTTCTAGCATCCCCAAAGAAGAGTTGCCCTTATTACCTTGAAATCTACCAAGTTGCTATAAACTAAGAAGCCAAGAAACTGATGCTGGGTAATTCTCGTTGAGTCGAGTTTTCAATCAAATCTACGGCCACGTGTATGATCTTCTGTTGTGCTAAGAAAATTATGCAGAGTTTCTAAGGTAATTCTCGCTAAGTAATTCTTGCCTATATAAAAATACATTTCTATAAGTTTATAATTTTACGATGTTTTTCTTAATTAAAATGAATATAAAATCATTTATGTGTAGATTTTTAGTGAAGTTATAAACTTTTACATACGATTCTATAAGTTTATGATTTTATCAATTTTATACGATTCTACCAATTTTGTGCATTTAAATAACCAACCAAATCAAGTCAATAAAGATTTCTACAGCAACATGGCCTAAGCTTTGTTCCTAGAACTAGAGCTCACCTAACTCGACGAACAGGGCAACGTTTGAATTTTCATCTGCCATACCGAGTTATTCGGCTACATGGATATTCGAACAGGTTAATGTCCGACTACTCTGCCTAATTGAATATAGTTGATGTATCTTCCGCGACTCTTCACTGATTGATGGTGGCACGATCATTAAGGCAAGTTCTAGTCAACAAGTTCAACGATCGAGCTTAACAATCCCGGTTCTGATCCATTTGCCGAGCCAAACACCGTAGTAGCTCCATTTGCCAAGATAAGCTGACCACAGTTTGCCAAACAGCGAGTCCAAGTTGTTTTAAGTTCACAAATTGTAGTGAATTCGATGGTGGACAAGTAGCCGAGCAATCCATTGCAATAAGCCATATTTGATATATGGGGATTGAACAGCAAGCCGAGTTTGCAAGAATAGTTGACGGGCAAGTTCGAATACCCAAAGTCGATGACCAAGTTCTTTGATAAAAGTTTCAATGCCAAGGGCCAAGCTGTAACGTTCAATCTCTTCACCATACAATGCCTGAAAAGTAACACTACCCTACTGGATACACAATGCCAAATTACAGAACAGCCAAACTGTAGCATCCTAGAACTCTAAGCTCCAAGTTCTGAGCTTCCATTGAATCGAGCGGCGATTGTGGCATCCGACAATTCCTGAGCCGAGCTCTTTCAGGTGACAAGGCTGAGCTGTCTACCCAAATGTTCAAGCTCAAAGCAACTTCCTCATTAAAGCAATCGAGTCTTACAACCAAGGAATTTAGTGAACAATGCGATAGCGTCTCGATGAGGCTCACGCTCTCGATCCTTGGCCGAGCAACCTAGTGTAGTTGAGGAGATGATCAACGGGCTCCTATAATTCACTCTCTCACTAAGCTTGCGAGCAAGACCGAAGCATTATTATACCAGGCCGACCAACAACAAGAGCTAAGAAGCCAAGTCTATCCGAGTCAACAAGTTGCCAAGTTCCATGCCGAGTAATTGTCGATCTCCTTGCCGAGTAAGTGTTGCCAACTCAACGACCAACTCCATGTACTCTAATTGTCCATCTTCATGTACACCAAGAAACCCAACCTGTACACATAATCATATTATCAATCACAAAGTGTAACTTACGATCCAGTAAAGAAAGCTATTGTCATATGCCAAACTGCTCATTAATAAAAATGTAGCCAAGCGGCTCTCTAAAACAATATCCCCAGCTTTAGTGCTCTGAGCTGCCAACGACACAGCAGAGCGCTAAGTTCTCAAGCCGAATATCATGCCAAATCGCCAAACTGTTCACCCCAGTCCTGCAGCAAGTACGATGACAAAACACAACTCTACTCCGAGCTACACTTGTTCAAGTTGCTGTGATGTGTCGAGGGAGTTACTCCCATTTGTTATAGCTATGTCAACCCAGTATGGAATGAAAAGAGGCACATTTGGAATATTAATATTAGTTGTTCAACTATCCTTGCTCTTATTAGAGCTGACTGTACTGAGCTCATCACTACGCAAACTTATGCCGAGTAACTCCAAGCGTGCTGAGCTCTTCACTACTCAATGACTTGTGCTGAGTAACTCCAACATGTGAATGTTGTTCATCTTGATGGCCAAGCAATTCTGAGCTTTGGATGACCAACATTATTATTAAATCCAAACTACATTTTTCCAAAGTGGAGCTACTATCTAGGACCAAGTGAAGTTCACTCTTGGGACATATCTAGTACTGCCCAAAACGCTAGGTAAATAACATGGATAACTTGATGATGATATTTCTAAAAAAAAAAAAAAAAGCATTGCTAAACTATTCATAAATTTATGTGTCAATCTAGCTACTCGATTCTTAAATTAGGATAAGATATACTTGTCTATAATTTGTTGGTTACTCATCCTTCAAAGCATGTATCTCTTGTTATACATTGCATTATGATGTTGTTGATATCTATATCTAAGTCCTATACATTATGAACAACGAGTTGGTATAAACTTAATCCCTCTAAGTCAAATTTATAAACGGCAAGCCTACAGCTTGTATGGACGACAATTGAATAAGGCTAAAGTCCCATATATTAACAGACTAAAGGTCAACTAGCCAATTTTACAACTCTATTTAGCACAGGTCTTGCTCAACTTAGATGGCCTACATGCTTCCTTAAACATTTCAACCATATTGGCCTCTTTCCTCTTCAGTTACTTCCACCTCTTCAATCACTTCCGCCTCTTCAAGTGCTCTAACCTCTTTAGGCCCTTGCCTCTTCAGGTGCTCTCGCCTCCTCAAGCGCTCCAACCTCTTCAGGCGCTCTCACATCCTCAAGCATATTGACCTCTCTAGCTTTTGCTTCTTCATGCTTCAAGCACTCTAGCCACTTCGGGTCTTCGCCTTTTTAGGCATACCAATATGTATAGGTATTCCAGTCACTCTTGGTTTTCACCTTTTCAAGACTTTGCTTCTTTAAGCACTTTAGTCTCTTCAAGTTAGGATTACAAATCTTTCCAAAAATGCCACAAAATCAACCTCCCTAGATACTCTCTTTTTCGACTTTGTCACCAAAATAAATAGGGGTTAAGTATTGATAGGCATTTTTCGATAATTATTATGTAGGCTTATATTAGTTAGCCCAATACTTAAGCTTGGTCTAATTATCCATTCTTGAGATAATCTCTATTGACATACTATAAATACCAGGTAAAGCCCCCAGGTAAGGGGATCCTCTTCTCCATTCTCTCATTCCCATAATCATTCAAAAATTTTACTCTCATCACAAGAGGGTTGACTTAGGCATCATAATGGCCACGCCAAAGCACCTATCGGCGCCCCTCGTAGCCGTTTTCTCATGTTGCAGGTGTTCGTGTACCGAAACGAGAACCACCCATCAACAAGTACGATGCTTCCTAATTTAAATGACAAGCTTTTCATTAAGTATCTCCCTAGTAAAAGCCTAGAAACTGTTGGGCAAAGCTACAAGTTAGCTCCCTACCCAAAGGAGAGAGGTCTTGGATAGATCCTATTTTGACTATTTGAAGGATGGTGTTCTACCTGGCAATAAAAAAGAAGCTCATAGGTTGATATATCAGGCCGTAAACTATACACTGATTGACGACCAATTGTACAAGCGCGGCCTTTCCCAACCTGATCTTCGATGCCTTCTACAAAAGGATGCTTAATGAATACTATTTAAGTTGTATGGCAATCTTTCTAGCAACCATGTGAAGGGTTAAATGCTATATATTTGTATGCTAAGACTTGGCTATTATTGGCTACCTATGAAAGAAGATGCACAAATGTTGTTTGGCATTATCCGCAATGCTAAAAACATAAGGCACTAATCCATTCGCCTTCTACTGAATTGTATAGCCTCACTAGCCCTTAACCTTCCACCCAGTGGGGATTAGACATACTCAAACCATTTTCAAAGTCTGCAACCAAGTAGCAATTCATCATAATTGCCATAGATTATTTTATTAGGTGGGTGGAGGCCGAAGCAGTAGCTAAAATCATCAAACAGAAGGTCAAAGCTTTCATTTTCAACTTTATCATTTCGAGGTTTAGGGTTCCATTTATGATGCTTACTGATAATGGACCATAGTTTGATAAGGATAAGTTCCAAGCATTTTGTGAGAAACATGACATTCATCTAAATTACACTTCAATGGCTCATCCTCAAACCAATAGGTAAGTAAAAGCTGTAAATAAGAACATCCTAGAAAATTTGAAGAAGAAAGTTGATCAAGCTAAGGGAAAATGGGCTAACGAATTGCTAAATGTTTTATGGAGGCATAAGACCACCCACAGGACTTCACTTAGTCAAACAACTTTTAGGCTTGCTTATGGATCAGAAGTAGTTTTGCTAATTGAGTTTGATCTACCTAATCTTTGAACATGGAATTTTGATGTTATGGCAAATCAGGTTGCCCTTCCAGCCAATTTAGATAAAATTGAGGAAATTAAGGATATCGCAAGGGCAAGAGTTGCCGCATATTAGCATAAAGTGGCCAAGTACTTCAATCAGAAGGTAAAATACAAGGTATTTCAGCAGGGAGATTCGGTTTGCAGAAAATTAGAAGCAACTGGCACGCAAGAGAATCAAGGGAAGCTTAACATAAATTAGGAGGATCCTATTAGGATCTACAAAGTCTTAAGTGACGGGGCTTATCGATTAGAAAGGCTGAATGAAACAATTATACCTTGGGCATGGAATGCCAAAAACCTGAAGCTTTACTTTAAATAGCTTCATTTCAATTGCAATTTGTCCTCATTTTCCCTTTCTTAACATTGTAAGGCAATGGCCTACATCTTGTTCTAAGTATGAAATGTTTATTTCAAGTTTACAAGTATATCTACTTTTTGTCACTTTTAGTCCCAATCAATGCATCATTAACAAATTAATGAAGTTCTAGCTATATAGTGAACAAACTAATGCCAAATAAGTTTAGACTTATAACGGTTAACAAGCTTAATATATACTGATGAATGACATCAAATCTTCTTTGAAAAAGGATGTTGAGCAATTAGAGCTAACAAACTTTATGCTACCTCCAACAAGCAATCTTACAGCCAAAATGAGCATATGTTCATGTCTTATGTGGCTAACAAATGCTACGTCTACAAAAAGACATTTGAAAAGCGCATGAAATAAAATGTGCCAATGAGAAAAGCTATGCGCATGAAATCAAACACTGTAAGAATAAAAGGCATAAAACACCATAATCTATTACAATAGAAAGGTCAGCATCCCAGGCATATTAAGTCCATAAAATCACAAACAAAAACAAAGTAAATCAACTAATCACTTATGAATCCAAAGCATTTTAGCTTTTGGATTGGGTGGAGGTGTTGTCTTGGTTAGTAGAGCTCAAAACCTTTTTAGCGTTTATATCTCTATCGGCACTGGAGGGCTTAGAGGAGTTAGAGGTCTCTTTGCAGACGTGAGGGATCTCTTTAGATGAAAGTTCCTCAACTTCAGTAAGAACTTCAACGTTAGCTTGAATGTTATCTCCCTACTTTTGAACCTCTATCTCAACTTCTTCGCTAATCCCTTCATCCCCGCTGTTAGCATCACCATTGTCAACATCGGCAAAATCAAGGCATGATAGTTCATACTTAGGGTAAAACTTTAGAATCTCTTTCCTCACCAACTAAACCCCTTGTAAGAGCTTTTTCCAAAGTAATCTTTCGTATTCCCAACTGGGAGTTACAATGTATAGTGTTTTCTTAATGGAGGGCTTCCCTTTTGCCATCTCCTCTAATTCAACAACATGAGCTTTAACCTATCCTCTTCGTCTCTCATTGAGGTCAACATCCTTCCTAAATCCTAGCATTCTTCTCACTTCTTGCGAAGCTCCTCCTTTAGGTCCTCAATCTCTTTGTAGAGCTTCTCATTCTTCATCTTAAGGCCCAAGGCTTCATCATCCGCTAAGGCATGTGCAAGCTTCTTAGCAAAGAGCTCTTCCTATAACTTCGTAGTCTCCATCTCGGCCTTAATTCTCATGTTCTCAATCACAATGGTTTGAGCTTTTGAGGAGTTATGAGCCTTCTCAACTTTCTACATTAAATTAGCAAAGCCAAATGAGTTAATCATTTCTCGGCAAAGTAACAAAATTTGGATAATACCTTCTTCATTTCCTTCTCAACCTCGTCCAAAGTTGTAAAAACATATCTACGAATATACACGCAAACAAAAACATATCGGTAACAAGACATAAGCTATAAATGAAAAAAGTCATGATTATTACTTACATCATACAACTTGGCAGTAATATGGCCTTCATTATAACCGCATACTCATTCTACATCTTTCTTTGCAATATCCCTATCCTTAAGGAGAATGACTCCTTCCATTAGGGCTAAGGACTCCGTCCTATAAACCAAAACAAAATTAGTATACATGATGTTACAGCTTTAGCATAGCATGAAATATTCACCTACTTCTTGGTTTAGGACAAACATAGTAGAACTAATGCCAAGATCATTATTTCTTAGAGTTTCCTTCATCTTCTCTTCTAAACCTTTGCTCTTCGTAGATGAAGGTTGGTTGATAAGCTCTTTTCCACTTCTCTTTTTAGGGCTCAACTTAGCATTTATTTGCTCTTGAGGAATAATGTCAACGCTAGTCCCGCAAGCAATATCTCAACTAGTCTATCCTAACACTTCCACCAAAAGGGTGTTTATTATGGAAGGAATTACCTTAAGTTGTGTAAATCTGATAGCTTCCAACTGTTCAATATCCTACTCCTTATTAGTTGGATGGGCTTCCTTCTTTTTCTATTGAAAAGCAACTTCCTTTATGACTTTCCCTTAGGAGGTCTCTTTTGGTATAGGCAATTAACTAGAAGGAGCTTTAGCGACCGTAAGCTTGTCAAGTCTTTGCTTTTTAACCTTAGCTTAGGGCCAGCAATTTCATGCATCCGCATCCCTTGTACCCATGTCTACAAAAGGAAAATAAAAGAGTATTATAAAGAGGAAAGGAAAGAATTAAAAACTTATAAGTCCATGCCGAGCGAAGCTCAAAGGTAACTATTCTCCCCCTAAGTCACGAGAACAACTTTCCTCTTATAGCTCTACTCGGCACAACAAGTAGACCAATACCTACCTTCATTGTCAAAAAAGATGGGTTCCCCTTTCTCAAATCATTTTATGATCCTCTTAGCATCTTAAAAAAACGTCTTATTCCCTTGTTACTCTTGAATCTTTCTAGCAGCAATGGCATCATTCGACAATAATTCGAAGTCTTTCATATGGATCGATACAACCTATTGAGTCTAAAAATCCAAATCTCCATCCAACCTAATTGAGACATATTTTTCGTACCAATTATAAATTTTGGACTCTAACTCATCCATGAATTTACGCCCATGTTGAGCTACCGTAAAGTTCCAACCATCAAGTTACCTCCTTATAAGAAGAAGAATCTAAATAATTGAGGCATAACCCTAACCTTAGTCTCTTCACATATAATCTCGATTACAACGAGAAGCCTATATTTATTAAGGGATAACATACTTGGCGTAACTCCAAAATAATTGAAAAATTGCTTCAGAAAAGTAGAGAATGTGAAATGTAACCCAAAATCAATGTATTTCAAATATACATGGAACTTATGATTTATTGGAAAACACACCATTTTATCCTCCCTCATCCTATGTAGATGCCATGCATTAGGAAGATCTCGCCAGTACTTATTACACGTTGAAATGAGTGTCCTAATAGCACCACTCACTACTTCATTTGGAGAATCAATGTTATAAACTATATTATTGTACAAATACCTAGCAACAGACCTTCTTTCCCTATCATCTAGGTAGTTATCTATAGGAAGAATGTTAATACAAGCGAATTTTCCTATCGCTCCATTATACCATTAACCGAATTATCAAAAGAATATGCCAAATCATTCCTTTTTCTAAGGAGGGTAGAGGAAGTAGCTTCAGAACTTGAAATAACAAGTTGACTAATAATGCAGACCATTCCTATTGAAGTTTTAAGTTGTTGAAGATTACTCTATAGCACAAGAACTCACAGAGAGAAATCTTGAAAGCAAAGAGATTCAAAAGGTAGATATGAATGATAGAGAAGCAAGAAGTGATAGTTAGAATGAAAAAGCCTAATACATAAGTGGTCCCCTTTTGAAATTCTAACGTACTTTTGATAGGGATTCCAACTTTAATTAGACTATCAAGCACAAATGGATGATGCATATCAAAGGTTAGATATCTAAGCGATATGGTGTCATTAATAGTTAATAGCTTGTGGCGCAATAATGACTGGTATAACAATTGTCACGCATGTCATTGCTAAAAAGTGGATAAGCGGGAAAGTTAAAAGGTTGTAACCTTTCACTTAGGATTTAATATGACGCTTTTCAAAATCGAAAATTACACACAAGAGATAACCTAAACTTTGGCATATCACTTGATATTTGCAAAATTAATTTTGGTCTTAACCATCTAATCACTCAAGATTGAGTAACGAATCTTATTCATTCCCATAGTTGAATCCTTGACCACAGGAGTTGGGAGACAAATGTTGATAGTCAGATTTCATCCAAACACCTTACTCAACAATTTGACTACCAAGTGGATGACTAATGTTATTTCCAGCTAAGGCTAACAAGCCCATCTAATGGGCCTTGAAGCTTGTTCCGTTCATATATTTAGTTTAAACTTAGCAAAGTGGCACAAACAGTTATGATTTAGTATGATCCTATTACACAACCACTTACCTTTCCTATATTTTAGGCAAGTGCTTAATTATTAGAGCACTACATGGTCCACAACCAATAATTAACTGTAATTACCAACACCTAACTTTCGCCTATAAATGAGGGAAGGAAAACACTGTAAGAACTCTCATACACCCTCTAACTCTACACTTACTCACTTATATTTTGCCTAAAACAACTATTGACTTAGGCATCGAACTGGCTATATTGAACTAGCCTTGGTACCACTTAACCTTTACTTGTACTTTGCAAGATCAAAGCTTTACCCTAAAATCATTCGACAACAAACCTAATGACCCTTATCTTTTTAAAATCCTATATTTTCTTCTTCTTCTTATTATTATTATTATTATTATTATTATTATTATTATTGGATTTTTCAAAATTTTAAATTTTTAATATTTCTTGTTTTTCAATATTTTTTTATTTTTTTTCCAAGTTTTCCATTTTTTTGTACTTTTTTTATTTTTCTAAATTAGGGCCTTTTTTATTATTTTAGAATCTTGAAACAAGAGAGGGCAAAGATGGGGTATTTATAGCAACTACTAATAAATAAAAGTGAAAAGCAATTAGCAATTATGATAGTGTCAGAAATAAAACATTACTATTATATTCGGGCATAACACATGATGTACCATCACGAAGGAATACATGTTTATATTTAACAAAAGTTTTATTTATAACAAAAGATTTCTACAACGAAGTTTAGCTTACAACTATTTATACAAAAGAGTACATTCTTTAAACTTAACTAAACCTAAAACACATTACTTTTTTTTATCATTACATATGTACAAAGCCATCATGAAGCCAAGATCAAAATATATCAAGGCTTCTTCTAAAGCAGTTGACTCCATTCTATACACTCTCAAAGTTTCTCTCCATCTAGTGGTGATGCCTAGTCAGGTCTCTTCATAACTTAAAGATATACAAGTATCCCCTCAGCTCTCTATGAGCTAAGTTAGAGTAGATAAAGATAAAATATAAAACAAGCATAACACAAGTTTGCAGATATCATTATCATTAGATATTTAATTTCATATTTAGGGTTACTAAGACAAATTTTCTATGCACGGAATGTGTGCCATACTCATGCAATGAATGTATGCCATGCTCATGCACATGACATGCATCAATACCAATATCTTATGCTCTTCTAATTTACTCATCCGATTAGTTAAAATACCTGGACATCTGGATACAACATCTAGAAACTCAAGGTAACAAGGAGCTACCATAACCCAGTGTCTAGCTAGCCTAGATAAACCATGCTTCATAGCCAAAATAGATTGAGTAATGTGGTAACTAGGAACCTAAGGCAACAAAGAGCTACCATAACGTAGCATCTAGCTGGCCTAACTAAACCATACTTTGTAGCCAAACTGATTGAGAGCAATGCAAATCTATATGCTCAAAACCCAACCTAACAATATTTTAGCTTTCAAAAACTTAACTTGTAAGTCCTTTTATGTCGTATCGTACCATGCCTTACCATGCCATAAGTGTAGCAACCAATACAATAACCAAATATCAAGCATGAATTTTAGATTCCACAACATGAACATCGTAATTATCATAATTTCCAGCTTCATGTCTCAACTTTAAAATCCATCCCTTTGACTAAGGTTCACTTAGGTGAACACCTTAAAGGACAGTTCATTATTCAAGTTTTCTATGCAATATTACGCATCAACAATTTGGTCATACATGAGGAAACACTTCACTTAGTCAATGTACATTTAGCAAAACCATGTATTCAACCAATCCAGCATACAATTATAATTTACGACACAACTGACTCCAAGTCAAGTAAACATTGGTCTACTTGCACAAAAAATAAAAACATCTACCTACCTGACCTTCTAACTAATTGTTCCTAAAAGCCTTTAAGAAGATTACGAATTTGGCCTATTTGATATAAAATAGAGTAGAAATTAAAATATAATACATAGATGAGACCTATTTTGTATGTTAGATTTACCCCTTTTAATTAAGCCCAATATAGTTATAAATACCTATTATGTAATATCATTGTAATTTAACTCAACATTTGAAATTTATATAACATCAATTTCTTATATTATTTAAGAAGTTTTTACTTTTTCAAAAAACTTTTACTTTAGAAACTTCTACTTTTATTATAATTATATATTCAAATTTTACGAAAGCAACAATGCCAGATTTATAAAAATATGAAGTTCAATTTTAATAGTTCTAATAAAGGATTATTACTAGAGATTTACTTATTTTAAGAATAGATGCTAATAGTATATAAAGTCTATAGCTATCAATATTCTAGGTTTAAAAATTTGGAAAAGAAGAAATTTATGAAATAATACGAATAAAATACTTCATTTAGGAAAATGATGAGATTACGGATATGTTTTTTCAGAACAACCAACTCTACAACTATCTCATAATATCTAAACTCATATTCTCTATCCTTTAACTTATGTTGCACCACTTGTTCTCTTCCAAGAGGGGTTATAACTATTAATTCATACACTAAGGTTTCTATAGGTAGTTTATTTCTATCAATGTAGACTTTTTGAAACATACAAGTGAGTTACCCTAATATCAAACAGAATATATGTATAGGCATAACTATCTCCTATGCGTACCAGTCCTAAAACAATTTATTATAACCATATTACTATTTCGAGTACTTCTTATTTATCAACTATAAGCTACTAGTTATACGGACACTCAATGTTATCAAGTTCAGAGGTCATACTAAATACCTAATACACCCTAGTCATCTTTAACTTCACCTCACTGGGCATACCTTACCTTACCCCTTGGGCCTAGGTTCTTCCCCTTTAGGTCAATTATTCCTATTACTCAATCCTGGTCTATTAGCTTAGTTTTGCTACTAAACTAGTCCTCCTTATTGTTGCCCTACACATTATCGAGAAATATGCCCTCGCTGATGGCATTGGTAACAGTATATACCTCTTAGATAAGGGTTTTTACACTACTTGGCTAGATGCTAGTTTCACTGTACCTATAACACTTCCCCCTTAATTCTGAGCATTCCTAGACTCAATGCTTATCATTACACTTCCAATAAGGTTGTATTTCTAGTAGAAACCTTCTGTTTCCTCCTATAGATTAAATGAACTTCTTTCCTTTAGCTAGATTACTCTTGCTATTAGAACCAACATCTAACTTCCTTTTCTAATTTTGAATCCCATCTACGGCTCATTGAAGATTACAAGCTTGTTCGATTAAACAAGTTTCATTGATAATATCAGCATATCCTTCTACCCTACTCTTCATTAGCTTTACTCGGTAATAAAGGTCAAGCTCGGCCTTGAATCGCTTAATTTTAGAAACCTTATTGTTCTACACGACTTTAGGAGCAAATTTGAGTATCCTATTGAATTCCTTCTCACATTTTTCAATTGTCTTAGCCCGTTACCTTAGCTCATAGTATTCTTCATACATTTATTCCCTTATATACTCAAGAAAATAATGTTTTAGAAAAGCATCTCTAAACGTAGCCCAACCAATAGGCTCTAATAAATTCCATCTCTTTGCCTCCTACCAATTATTACACTTCTATATGACATAATAGAAGCTATCCCAATTTGCTTATTTTCCTCAACGTCATGAACTTTAAAGGCTTTTTCCAATGAGTCAATCCATTCTTCCACTACCAATGGATTAGTATTTCCATCCAACAGAGTAGAAGCTATCCCAATTTTTTTATTTCCCTAAACCTTATAAACTTCAAAGGCTTTCTTTAGTAAGTTAATCCATTCTTTTGCCACCAAAGGATCAGTATTCTCTCCGTCAAATGGTTTTACTATTTGCTACACTCTAGCTAACATATCTCCATCTCCACTAACTCCTACTAATGCAACAGTAAACTATTATGCTAATTCCACCATATGTTATGGCTGCTTAGAACTAAGTTGAGGCTATTGTGGTGGTTCTTCTCTTTACTCTTCAGGTACTTGACTCATTAGTGATCTTTTACATCCCCTACGAATCATCTTTTTGAATAAACACCACATAAGATTCTTATGGAAACTACTACTATTGTTTTACTAAACTATGACTCTTTATTACCTAATTTCCCTACACATCTCATACATACCTAAACGTTATGGTCCCTAATTAATGCTTTAATATCACCTTAAGGATGTCACTTCTCGGCATAGTATAAGATGTACCATTACATAAGAATACCTATTTATATTTAACAAAAGTTCTATTTACAACAAAAGATTTCTATAGCGGAGTTCAACTTACAACTATTTATACAAAAGAGTACATCCTTCAAACTTAAATAAACCTAAAATACAATACTTTTTTTTTTCATTACATATGTATAGATCCTTCATGAGGCTCAGATCAAACAACATCAAAGCTTCCTCAAAAGCAGCTAACTCCATTCTATGCACTCTTAAAGCTTCTCCCCAACTAACAGTGATGCCCAGTTAGTTTTCTTCATAACATAAGGATATACAAGTATCACCTTAGCTCTCTATGAGTTAAGTAGGAGTAGATAAAAACAAAATACAAAGCAAGCATAACACAAGTTTGCAGATATCATTATCATAAGATATTCAATTTCATATTCAGGGTTGGCAAGACAAACTATCTATGTAGGGAATGCGTACCATGCACATGTACATAACTTGCATTAGTACCGATATCTTATACTCTTCTAATTTACTCATCTAATTAATCAACATACCTAAGCATCTAGATGCAATGTCTAGAAACTTAAGGTAACAAGGAGCTACCATAACCCAGTATCTAGCTAGCCTAGTAGAATTACACTTCATGGCCAAAATAGATTAAGCAATATAGTAACCAAAAACCTAAGGCAACAAGGAACTACCATGGCCCAGCATCTAGTTAACCTAACTAAACCACACTTCGTGGCTAAACTAATTGAGAGCATTGCAAATCTATATGCTCAAAACCTAACCTAACAATATTCCAACTTTCAAAAACTTGACCTGTAGATCCTTTCGTATCATGCCATACCATGAGTGTAGTAAGCAATACAATAACCAAGTATCAAGCATGAATTTCAAATTTCACAACATAAACATCTTAATTATCATAATTCCAACTTCATGTCTCAACTTTATAATCCATCCCTTTGTATAGGGTTCACTTAAGTGAACACCTTGAAAGACAGATTATTGTCCAAGTTTTTTAAGCAATATCATGCATCGACAATTTAATCATACATAAGGAAACTTGTCACTTAGTCAATGTACATTTAATGGAACCATGTATTCAGCCAATCTAGCACACAATTACAGTTTACAATACAATTGACTCCAAGTTAAGTAGACATAGGTTTACCTGCACAAAAATTAGAAATATCCACTTACCTAGCCTTTTAGCTAATTGTTCCCAAAAGCCTCCAAAAAGGTTATAGATCTAGCTTATTTGATATAAAATAGAGTGGAAGTTAAAATATAATACTTAGATGAGACATACTTTGTATGTTGGATTTACTCCCTTTGATTTAGCCCAATATGGTCATAGATATTTATTATATAATATCATTGTAATTTAACTCTACATTTGAAATTTATATAGTATTGGTTTCTAGTATTATTTAAAAAGTTTTTACTTTTTCAAAGAACTTTTACTTTAGAAACTTCTATTTTTTAGTATAAATTATATATATTCAAACTTTACGAAAGCAATAATATTAGATTTATAAAAATATGAAATTCAATTTTAATAGTTCTAATAAAGAATTATTACTAGAGATACGCTCATTTTAAGAATCGATGCTAATAATATATAGGTCATATAGCTATCAATATTCTATGTTTAAAAGTGCGAAAAAGAAGAAATTTATGAAATTTGTTAAGTTTTCTCTTAATATATTTTGATGATAACAAAAAGATGTGAATAAACTTAACAAGCTCTTTGAGTATGAAGGACGTTCTAAAGAAAAGAAGTGTTAAGAGGAAAATAAGTTTGAGTTTATACTTGTTAAAATGTATATCAAAATGTATGTTAGAAAGAATATCAGCAAAAGATCAAAACAATACAGTTATTATATAGATTTGAGATTAGTTGTTGTTCCTAAGTTATTTCCTATTTAATTTGAATAAACTAAGTTGGACAAATTTGTAAGAAGGCTTAACTCTACCTTATTAGGTATATTAGGAAAATATACTCAATTTCGTTTCACTAAGATGGTTAAGTCCATGAGAATTTTAAGTTAGTTTATTTTTTTAAAGAATGATCTAGAATCATATTTGTAAATTAAGTGATCAAGGTTTAAATTCAATAAGGACATTAATCGAAAAAGGATTTTGAGCTTTTGAGTTATATGTTCAAGAAAAATTCAGACCTCTATATAAGGTTTTATTGCATAAAGTTGTTTTAAAAAATTTAAATATAGTTTTTAGCAGGTTCTCGAGATAAGGTTATAGCTTAGTTTGTTGGAAACAAATTCAAGAATTTGAAGATATTTTGCTTAAGATAAGGTTGAATATTTTGAATAAATCCAACCTGATTTTTTATGAGAATTTTACGACAAAATTCAAATAGAGATATTGAAGAAGGGAGAAGACTTGTTCACAATAGATAGACAAAGTAGTGCTAGACTATTTCTTGAAGAATAGGTTATATGAAGATTTAATCATATCTTTTCGTGCTTATCCTTATTATTTGAAATGTGTTTTTCAATTTTTTTTTTTTAATTTCCATGTAATCAATAGAGGATTGAAACAAATCATTTTGTGCAGCAATTGTTAAATGACTCAAACTCGGCAAAGAAACAAATTAGGATTAGCTTAGTTTAAGTTTTCAAGAATTCAAATATTTTATTCCTATTTTCATGGGATTTTTCTCTAACATCAAAACCAATTTTATTAGAATCAAGTTTTCTTGGAGAAATATCAGGAACTAGTCGTTTCTAGCTATTATGGAGAAGATTGATCCAAGATAAATAGAAGCTGCACAAGATTGACAGAATAGAATCAAGATAAGAACTAAAATTCAAATCTCTCTAGTGAACACTGTTAGGAACATTATTAGAAACTTTATCAAAAACTAAACGAAATCAGTTTCATTATTTCATTGTTATTGTATTTATGCAAAAGTTGTAAAGAGATATCTGATTGTATAGTTTCATTTTCTTTGTAAACATTATTGACATTGTAATTTAAGCGTGAGAGGATCAAGGAGTTCTCTAAGTCCTGTATATATCTTAGGAAGAAGCTAGTAATATAGGATAGAGAAGTGATTAAATATCCTTCTAATCACTCATTGATCTTTGTTTATTGAAAAGATTGGATTAATGGAACGACACTAGTAAGGGGGATCAGGTCCTTAGCGATAGAGCTAGAAAAGAGTAGTAGTAAGCAAAAGGTCAAAGCTCTATAAATTGATTACCTAATCTTCTTTCTCCCTACTTTATTTACTTTCTAATCCTTACTGTTTGTATTGTTATTATTTGCACCTTAAGTTAAACAATCAATTTTCAACTACTTATCACGCCATTTAAGTGATTAAGAGGGATTTTGTTTTTAAATCAAAAAGTTTTAGTTTTGTAAAAGATAACAATTCACCACCCACCACCCAATCCCATTACACACCCACCACACCCCCCTCCCCCCTCCCTCCTCCCTCTCGATATCTTACTGGGACCTATAATGGGTATTAGAGTCATCCTCTAATATCACAAAGAGTTAAGATCAATGGTAGAAAGTAGTGGCTCTTTGACTATTCAACTTGGCAAGGCTTCATTTTTTAACGATAATAACTTTCTTAGCCCTTGATTTCATGCATTTCCCTTATTGAAACCCATCAATCAATGATACGAATTTATTCTCCTCATAGCCTACTATAAATTGAACCCAATAACGTGTCTAAATTCAATCAATGGAGCATTCAAATCGAGCTCCAAAAATCGGAAAAAATTGGATTTTCATACATTTGCATTCAAATCCAATTTCGAGTTTCCTTGTTTTCTAAGTTAAATTCATGTATAAATAGTGGCTTAGGGATGTCCACGAACACAGAGAACTACGTACAATCACTCGAAACAATCTCTCTCTCTCCTACGATCATTTTCTTTCTCTAACTCACTCTCTCTCTCTACCGAGCCCACTACCACAGTCGAGCACCCTAAGATCACTCTCCATCACTCAGGCTCCAGAACCCGACCACCTTTGACCTTCACCGTGACCCATGACATTGCTACCATCCTAACCCTAACCACCGAACCCCTTCCCTTTCAAACCACCACCTCTGACTCTCTTCAACCTAAACCAACCCTATATCTAAACTCCCCACAACTTACAACCCCACACTATAATTCCCTTTCAACTCCAGTAACTCCCTACGACGCCACCTGAACAGCACCACCACTACCATAATTTCCACCAAACAACTGCCAAACATGGTAGCACTTAAAAAATACCCCCAAACCCAATAAAAAACTCATGACAAAACCTTTTCCTAATTAATTCAATGCACAAATTGGCTTAGATCCAACCCACGTTGTTATGGATGAAGGAGAGGTTGAAGATGACCCAAACCTAGCATTTGACCCGACCTAAACCCAAGTCCAACTTGAGCCGACCCATGCTTTAACCCACATGCTCGATTCAACATCTAGTCCAATCTTGTTTTATTTGCCTTCTTGTACTTCTTTATCGGTTCTTCTTTTTTTTATATATTACTTATTTATTTATGGTGTAAATGTAATTGAATAAAAAAAAAAAAGAAGACAAAAAAAAGGAAGAAGTATTTAGTTTATTTTTTATTTATTTATTTTCACGTTTTATCCAAAAAATAAAAAAAATGAAAAATAAAAATAAAAAGTAGAAGGAATAAATAATAAATAAGTAAATAAAAATAAATAATAAAATTGCTTTATCACTTAGAAAATTGATTTTCCAAAAATAAAATAAAAATAAATCAACCATTTTTCAAATTAAGATCTTTTAGAATTTTCAAAATATAAAATCCAATTTAGGACCCTTTAGGAAATTTTTTTAAATAAATCAAAATGGGTAAAACTGTAAACCCGACTATTTTTCAAAAATTAAAATCAATCAACCCGCTATGTTTTTTGTAAAAGAACTATGCATGTTTGATCCCAAATAGTAAATACGTAGGTACCTACGAGACGACGATAAAAATAAAAAATCTAAATTTTCCTTTTTCTAAATTACTTAGGTTATCCAATTAAAGTAATTAACAATTGAGTTCCATCTTGAAATAAAAAGGTGATTTTTAAAAATTAAAGTTAAATTTGGAAAATCAATGGTACCCATAAGTGTTTAAAAACTTAACCATCGAATCCAGATCTTTGGTTTCCCAAAACCATTTTTTTTTTTAAATCAGTTTTTATCGAAAAACCAATAGCTAAGTTATAACCAATCTACCAAATTGGTTAACACCTTTCCAAATTAGGTTTTGCTATCTATCTTACCTCCTTGCAGTGGTAATACACTTCCTTTAGTTTTGGATGTCGTTATGGTCTCCATTTAACACAAGACCCAAAAACGCAGTAGCTAACGAAGAGAAAAAGGTAAATTAAATTAGAGTCTTGGTGAACCTAGTCAGTAAACCTTCAATATCATAACATAAACCAACGAATAATATCCTCTCAAACATAAAACAGTAACTTCAAAACATCCACTATGGTAGATAGGGAGAAATATAGTAGCCACCAACAGTACACAAACAAAAACTTTACGAAACCTAACATGCTCCCTCGTCAAAACTGTGCTTTGATACCAATAAAGCTGATACATCTCCGGGGTTATACACACGAAGAGGTACCACAATGAACAAAAACAAGAAAATAAAATAGAGGTCTTAGTAAATTCGGAAGCTATCTAGTTGGATATAATGTACCAACAAGATCCAACACGGCCTAAGATTCTCTAGGTGTCACGTACCAGTCCGAGTGATAGGGTTGCTAGCTATAATTCTTGCTAAAGGGATTGATAAAAGTGGATAGAGGAAAGTTTTCCAAGAGAAAAGCCTCAAGGGTTTTTCAATAAATGTCAAGTCTAGTTAAAACCCTACACATAGGTTCTATTTATAAATAATGACAAACTTATAAATAAAATGACTAAACAGGTGCCATACTGACATTCCTGTAAATACAAAATAAGCATAAGGGTAATTTAGGAAAAATACAATAAAAAAGAAGTTTAAATAACATAAGTAAAAATCAATGATCAAATGAGATGTCTAAGTGAAGAGTAGACAAGCTGGGCTTCGATATCTGGTGGGGTTAGTACTTCAAATCCTATCATGGACAAGTTAGAAAATGAAGCAGAAAGTATAGAAGATGAAACCGAGGAAGCAAACTTATGTCTAATGGCTCTTTCCAAGATGAGCTCTAAATCTAAAAGTGAATATGATGATTAAATTCCAAGAGATATATGTGCAAAGTTAAATAAGTTATTGAAAGCTCTTACTAAAGCTAATGACAAGAACATAAAAATTGATAATGAGAATAAGTTATTAAAAGAAGAAAAAGCTACTCTTGTTCAAACGAATAAATTATTAGCAGATGAAAATGACATCTTAAAAAATAATGTGGAAGGGCTACACATTGCAAGAGAAGCTATAATAAATGAGAATTTGATATTAAAGGAAGAAATAAAAGGCTTAAAATAACGAGTTGATGTTTCGTTGAATTCAATACAAAATACTTTCAAAAAGTTTGATGAAAGAAATAAGAAACTCTAGTTGCTCATTTCATGTCAACATACTGATCAATCTAAAACTGGATTAGGTTTTGAAAATAGTGAATCTTCACATTCTAAAAGGGAGATAGTGTTTGTAAGTCTTAAAGAAATAAGTAATAAAGAAATGATTGATAATAAGAAAGAAGAAAAGGCCATTGAGCAAGTTAGAAACCCAAGTAGAACCTCCTCTAATCAAAACAAAAAGTGCTCACAAGTAAATGGATACTTTAGAAACTTGATCATAAAATATGTCAGAAAATATCAAACTCCAATCTCAAGAAATATGGTAAGCAACAGGTATAAAATTCAAAAACCCTATGCTTGTGTCTTTTGTAATAAGCTAGAACATATTGAAAAACATTGCTTTAATAGAAATTCTAAGCTCAAGAATTATCAAGTAAAAAATCAAAATATGCGCTTGAATTTTAAAGAACCCAAGCTTTGCTAGGTTAATAAACAGAGTTGATTTGTTTATGATGTATGCAGAAACACGAAGCCAAAATAAAAGGAATTTGATATCTTAATAGTAGCTAATCGAGGCACATGACTAGTGATGCTTCATTGTTTAGAAACTTAGTTTGGAAAGAAGATGGTTATGTTAAATTCAGAGATAATGGTAGATGTAAGATAATGATACAATCGAAAATATATCATTAGTAAAAGGACTAAAACATGATTTGTTAAGTATAAGCCAACTTTGTGACAAATGATATAAGATAACTTTTGAACAAAACAAATGCATTGGTTTTGATAAAAATGAATCAAAGCTCTTTAAAGGATACAGGAAGAAAAATATTTATCTAATTAAGCTTATAGAAATTAATTCAGAAAGTTGCTTCTTATCTATGCATGATAATATTTTTATATGGCATAAGAAATTGAGACATGTGAACTTCTATTAAATGGAGAAATTATCAAACATGAATTTAAAAGGTTTACTAAAGTTAAGAGTTCAAAATGATATTCGTTGTGTTGTCTGTATGAAGAGTAAGATGAGTTCAGTTTTTCATAAAAGCAAGAATGCCATATCTACTAAAAGACCTTTAGAACTATTACACATGGATTTGTTTGGTCCCACTAGAACATTAAGTTTAGATGGGAATAAGTATGGCTTAGTTGTTGTTGGTGATTTTTCTAGATATTCCTAGATTATGTTTCTTCATCATAAAAGTGATGCATTTAAAAACCGCAATCCGAAAGATTAATGAAACATATGTACCTGTAGCAAGATTAGAAGCTGTCATATTATTGCTTGCCTTTACTAGCTTTAAAAATTTCAAATTATTTCAAATGAACATAAATAGTACATTCTTAAATGGGTATATCAAAGAAGAAGTGTACATTGAGCAACCCTTAGGATTCAAATATCTGTTTAAGTTTGATTATGTCTTTAAGATTAAAAAGGCTTTATTTGGTTTGAAACAAGCACTAAGTGCTTAGTATGAAAGGTCGAGTGAATTCCTGCTAAGGAATGGTTTTCAAGTAGGTAAAGTAGATACAACTTTGTTCTCGAAATATTATGATCAAGACATTTCAATTGTGCAAATATATGTAGATGATATGGTGTTTGGTTCTACTAATGAAAGTTTTGTCAAGAATTTTCTAAGCTAATGCAGGCAAAATTTGAGATATCTCTCATAAGAAAACTAAATTTCTTCTTGGGACTTCAAATTAAATAAACTAACCATAGTATATTTGTTTATCAAGAAAAATATACCAAACAAATTTTCAAGAAATTTGGTTTTGAAAATTTCAAAGAATCATCAACCCCAATGAGTACATCAATCAAGTTAAACTTAGAAGGCAATGGTAAGAAAGTAAACGAGAAACTATATCATAGTTTGATTGGCTCTTTGTTATATCTAATTGCATCTCATCTTGATATTTTGTTTAGTGTGTGGTTATGTACAAAATTTCAAAATAATTCAAAAGAAACACACCTATCTACTGTAAAGAAAATTTTTAAGTATATCCATAGTACTACAAAATTAAGAATCTAGTATCCCAAAAATCATAATTTTGATTTGATTGGATATTCAGATGCTAATTATGCAGGCTATAAAGTGGATCAGAAGAGTACTTTTAGTACATGTTAGTTTTTAGGGGATAAATTTGTTTCTTAGTCTTCTAAGAAACAAAATTTTGTTGTCCTCTCCATAACAAAAGCAAAGTATGTTTCTATTGATAACTGTTATGCTCAAATTTTAAGGTTAAAATAACAATTGTTGGATTATGGGTCATCTTATAAGAATATTCATATTAAATGTGACAATACAAGTGCTATAAACTTGACAAAAAATCCAATTCATTATTCTCGACCTAAACATGTTGAGATAAGACATCATTTCATAAGGGATCATGTGAATAATAGAGATGTCTCAATATAATTTGTACCAACTGATAATGAGTTAGCAGATATTTTCACTAAACCTCTTTAAAAAATTTGTTTTGAATATATTAGGAATGAAATAGGGGTCTATAATCCTTTTTATTAGTTATTTATTTTTGTTGTAAAATTTATTTTAAAATACTGAAATTTAAGATGTAAAATACTAACATATAAAATCTTAAAGATAATTTTTTTTTCTCTCTCCTATAGTGATTCTTTTTCTTTACGTGCAATCAGGTGTAAGAATATTTTTTTTTTCTTTCATGCTTATTAAAGTAAGTTCCTTTTTCATGCTTAACAAGATTATAAGCACATGCTAAAGTTGAAATAACTTCCTCCTTCACGGTCTTCTGAAATGCATACCTCTTTATCTCTTCTCTTTCTTTAATTTCTTGCATCTCTCTCTCTCTATCAAGCCATGCAACACAGAGATTCTACTAGACTTTAAACAGTTTTTCATAAGTCTTGGAAAAACTCAAAAACAGTTACTATGAATCTTGTAGATGAACCCTCTAACTCCATTGGAATGCCTCATAGTAACCCAATGGAGGCCTCTCTTGAGTTAAACCCTAACCCTAACCCTCATCCAAACCCTTTACTAAATCCTTGTCAAGATCAACGTTTTGATTACACTATGGAGAATGTGGAAGTAAAGAGTAACTCAAAAAGTGAGGCTTCTGAAGAAAAAACCCCCAAAGAAGAAAGAAAAAAGAGAGCCTCTTAAAGGAGAAAATCAGTAACAAAGGTTATAAAAACTTTGATTTTGAAGTTTCTTCTAAGAAAATCAAGAAGAAACCTTCACGTGATCAAAAAAGGAAGCGATCTGAAGAAGATCAAAAAGAGAGTTAAAAAGTTGTTAGAGAGATCAAAGGTAAACCTGTTCAATTGAATTATTTCAATTTTTCATATTTTTCTAGGAACAGTTTATACCTTGATAAGATAGCAGATTTACTAGGGTGTAGGAAATTGTGTAAGTTAGATGAAGTTATACATGGTGAAATTGTTCTAGAATTTTGTAAGAATGTGGATTTCAGCAAAAAGGATGTAATAAATCTGAGATTAAAGGCAAGAAAGTAGAAATAACCAGGAAAGATTTGATCAAATGCTTCAATTTGAAGGATGTAAAAGACGATGCAGAATTAGTTGGTTTATCCAAAAGGGAGTCGTTAAATCTATTGAATGATGGAGTTGAAGTAACAAATGCTAAGAATGTTTTCATATTTGACCTTGAGCTGATTGTGAGATTAATACACAAGATGATAGTAAGTTGTATACTGCACAAAAAAGGTAGTACCACAACAATATCTATTGAAGATGCTCTAGCCTTATTGAGTATTAAGCTAAAAAAGAATTTAGATATTCCTAGACAAATTTTGAGAAACATGAAGAAGAATCAGGATAGTAAGTCTTATGGATCTATACTTATGAAATTGCTAGAATTTAAGGGATTTAAAATTCCTAAAGTTTCAAAAATGCCCATACCAAGCAAAAGAATTGGAGAACTTGTTTTTAAACATATGGGGGATTTTTGTCAAAAACAAACTATGGTTTACAAAAAATTTGACTCATTATATCCATTCCTACAATAGGACAAGAAATGTCAATTTCACTGAATATGGAATTGAAGGGGAGACACAAATTCTAGGAGCTAGATTTGATAATTTTAACATTTTAGAAAATGAGTTAGAAAGTGTGAAAAAGGATCCCCAAACGAAATAGAAAGCAACCTATGAGACCTAAGAAGCAACAAAAGAAGATATTAGAAAAAGAAAAGCTAGAAAAATGTCAGAAATTGAGCCAAAAAGTGACTTAAAACCTGTGCAGATCAACTTCGGGAAAAATTCTTCTGATCCTCTAAGTTTCAATAAGTTAGATTTGGAAAAGATCATTACCAAAATCATTGAAGAAAAGTTTGGTGAATAGAAGACTCAAAGAAAGATCGACTCTCCACTAAATGTTTCACCTCACAAGTCCTTAACTCATGATTAAGTAACTTTTAAGCTCTCTGAAAAATTAGTTCAACAAGAGCATCCTCTTGTGCTTGAGCTAACAACTACTATCACTTTAGAGCATTCTCTAGCATTGGTACCATATGTACCAATATCTATTCCTCTAAACATTCTTGATGAATTTGTTCATATATTCTCAACAACTCAATCAAGTCCTACCAAGAAGTACATATGCACAAAAACTATAGCTCATAAGAAAACCAAGCCATAGAAGAAGATGTGATCCATTCAACTGTATTTTCTATAGTCGTGTCTGTAGTCCTTTCAAACAAGTTTATTTCTTTCTTTTTCCATGTTAGTTAGTTTTGATGTTAGGTATTTATATAGGTTTTATGTCTGATCAAAACTCATGTACTATGCTTTTGTCAATTTTAGTTAATGAATTTCTCATTTCCTTTATATCTTTAAGATGATAACAAAAAAAGGGGAGTATAAGGCATACAAAAATATATTAAAGTCAAAAAGTTTAAGATAGTAAAAAAGTTTAAAATTAATTTTTGTTTATGTTATGTTTATGATGATATATGTTTTTGTTTAAATGTTGTTTTGTTATCAACAAAAAAATGGGAGAATGTTAACTTTTCTCTTAATATATTTTGATGATAACAAAAAAATGTGAATGAACTTAACAAACTCTTTAAGTATGCAAGACGTTCTAAAGAAAATAAGTTTGAGTTTGTACTTGTTAGAATGTTTGTCTAAATGTGTGTCAGAAAGTATATCAGCAAAAGATTAAAACAATACAGTTAGTATACAGATTTGAGATCAATTGTTGTTCTTAAGTTATTTCCTGTTTAATTTGAATAAATTAAGTTAAACAAATTTGCAGGAAGGGTTCAGTTCTACCTTGTTGGGTATATTAGGAAAATATACTCAATTTCATTTCACTAATATGGTTAAGTTCATAGGGACTTTAAGTTGATTTATTTTTTAAAGAATGATCTAGAATCAAATTTTTAAATTAAGTGATTTAAATTCAGTAAGAACATTAACTGAAAAAGGATTTTGAGCTCTTGAGTTATATAGTTTAGGAAAAATTCGGATCTTTATACAAAGATTTATCAAACAAATTTGTGTTCAAAAATTTAAATATAGTTTTTAGCAAGTTCTTGAGATAAGGTTATAGCTTAGTTTATTAGAAACAAATTCAAGAATTTGAAGATATTTTACTTAAGATAAGGTTGAATATTTTAGATAAATCTAACCTGATCTTTTATGAGAATTTTGTGACAAAATTCAGATAGAGATATTGAAAAATGGAGAAGACTTGTTCATGACAAATAGATAAGTAATATTAGATTGTTTCTTAAAGAATAGGTTATATGAAGATTTGGTCATATCTTTTCATGCTCATCCTTATTATTTGAAATGTGTTTTTTAATTTCCATGTAATCAATAGAGGATTAAAACAAATCATCTCATGTAATGATTGGCAAATGACTTAAATTTAACAAAGAAACAAATCAGGATCAGCTTGGTTCAAATTTTCAAGAATTCAAATATTTGATTTTTATTTTCATGGGATTTTTCTCTAAAAACAAAACTAATTTTATTTAAATCAAGTTTTCTTGAAGAAATATCAAGAACTAGCCGTTTTTAGTTGTTATAGAGAAGATTGATCCAAGATAAATAGAAGTTGCACAAGATTCATAAAACAAGATCAAGATAAGAACTGAAATTCAAATCTCTCTCATGAACACTATTAGGAGCTCTATCAGAAACACTATCAAAAAACTAAGCAAAATCAGTTTCATTATTTCATTGTTATTGTATTAGTTCTATGTATAACTTAGGAAGAAGTTAGTGAGATAGGATAAAGAAGCGACTAGATATCCTTGTAATCACTCATTGATCTTTATTTATTAAAAAGATTAGGCCAGTGTGAAGACACCAGTGAAGAGGATCAGGTCCCAGCGATGAAACTAGAAAAGAGCAGTAAGCAAAAAACCAAAACTCTATAAATCGATTGCTTGATCTTCTTTCTCCCTACTTTATTTACTTTCTGATCTTTACTATTTGTATTGTTATTATTCATGCCTTAAGTTAAACAATTAATTTTCAACTATTTATTATGCCATTTAAGTTATTAAGAGGGATTTTGTATTTAAATAAAGATGTTTTAATTTTTGCAAAAGATAACAATTCATAAACCTCCCCTCCGCCCCTCTCTCTCTCTCTCTCTCTCTCTCTCTCTCTTAATATCTTACTGGGATTTACAAAATTATACAAATAAAATACTCTATTTAGGAAAGTAATATAATTATGAATATGTCTTTTCTATGACTATTAAATATAAATAAAAATCAACACTTATAATTATGAAAACGAGGTTACTTGAAAATATCATATACAAAAAAGTTAAATCTTTTATTCCTCTTTTTGTTCTTCTTCTTTTCTCTTTTTTTTCCCTTCTTCTTTTCTTCTCTTTCCCTCTCTCCACCTCTCTGTTCCCCTTTCCCTCTTTCTAATGATCATGTTTGTTTGCTTTATACAGCCACAATATTTATAAGCTAAGAATTGGCCTTCACTACCTTAACAAGGGTGGTTTGCCTTTAAAATTTTTTTTTTCCTTTAAGATATTTTGGTAAAATTATTATATTTTATTTAATATTTATTCTAATTTCAAGAATATTTAAAGAATATTCCCTTTCTTTACCATCAAACGTTATTAGTAAAAAATAATTCCTAATCACAATTTTCTTCTCTTATGTATTGTTATTTCAGGTAAATTTTAACATAATTTTTAGTAAAATATTAGTAATATAATATATATAATTAAGTTCCATTAATTATTTGAGACTTATTCATATGCATCTTATATTTAATTTTACTAACTAATATCAATTATTAAGATTACATTATTGATTCTAAAAAAATTATCATAAACTATATTTAAAATTACAAAATTCCATGTTATAGTGATTAGACTTGATAAATTTAATAGTTCTAAGAAAATTGCATACAAATGAGATTAATTTGAAATATTAAAACTACATAGTTACTTCTTTTTATTTTTATTACCTGGTCATCGAAACTCAACTTAATTCCAAGAATGTTATTATAAATTATAATTTCTAAAGTGTATTTCAAATACTAAACTTTTTAAATTAATTTCTTATTAATTTATATAATTGTATATTTAGTCTAGGTGTAATTTAGACATCCTAATACCTATGAATATTTTCAATTGATTTAATGAAGATCAATTGTTTTAATGAAAAGAAGATATCTACTTAACTAGGTATCATTTTCAAATGATCTCATATGCTAATATAATTCCATTAAGTGCTAGATGAATATAAATTACTTTAATATATTATCTCGTGCCGTTAGTAAAAATAGTATGGGCCAATTTATAATTTTTACCTAACTTATAAGTACATATTTTTTTATAAAAAATATGAAATACTCGAAAGCTAGCAAATCAGAGTTGTGAAGTGTTACATTTATAGAGAAAAGTTAAGTAACATGTTAAAAAAATGAGGAAAATATTTCATAAAAAGTATATTGTGTGTAAGATTACTTTCCTGACACTTTAGTTATTTTCTGAGATAGAAGCATGCATCTAATTCAATGGATAAACAAAGGAATATTGTGGATAGAAATTAAATATTTAGGATAGTAGAGTCCAAAAAGTTTTGGCTTAATGGTATAAATATAGATAAACGTCGTAATTATTCTATAAATTTCATTTTAAGACTAAGTTAAATGGATAAATGAGCCCAAGGTAAGAAGGATATCAAGCCTCTTTATATTATACCCTCACTTTGTAACTAGTAAAACTTACAGGTATAGGGTATTTTATAGAACTTGTAAATTTTTTCTATCTTAAAAATTTAAAAGTCACATGTGTCTTTCAAATCAAGTTCTAGTAATATTTTTCTTTTTTATAACAAAAAAAAATTAATTTTCAAACATTATATGGAATTTGAATCTTGATGACACCTTAGAACATATATCCAGTAGAACCTAAAGGTACAAAACACTATGTGAGGGTAAATAGATAACCCTATCGCAAATGGTACTCCACTCAGATCTTACTTGACTAAATAGGTTTCGAGTGGGTATTAAGGATTATAGGATATGTTTTAGACAATAATTTTCTAAAGTTTGCTTTTATTAAATAAGATATACGTATAAGGTTATGATACCATATACTCACCTAATAACCTGTACTCTAAAATATATAAAGTATAGGTTCCAAAGAACCCTTATTGTAACCTATACACATAATATAATAATATTAATAAATAAAAAAAATATAATATCAATGTATTTTTCTCGACCTTAAAAAATAATAAAAACGTCTAACCCATAACGAAACCTTAAACTAAACGTTTTATATTTCTTAAGTCAATCCTTTTTTTTTCTTTACTATTGTTCGTTATTTCATCTTATTTTTTCTCTTTTGCTATGTCAAATCTTAGTCGAGTGAAGACTATAAAATATTTTAATTTTTAGTTTATATATTTGAAAAAGTGAACTTATGTTTTGTAATTTTATCTATACTAGTTTTGAAATTTATAAAGAAGATAAAAAAGTGTTATGTTGAAATTTATAAAGAAGATTTTAAAAAATTATAAGTTTTATAGAATATTTTATATCTTATGAATTCTAAAAAGTATATGGTACAAGATGATTTCAAGATATTACAGAATAAGTTTGGTTTCAAAGATTTTGGAATCTATATGTAGAGGGTATGGTTATGGATAAAGCATTATACCTTACTTATTCTATAGCTACTTATCCTTATTATTTAGAACTTATAAATTTTATCTATATTTTTAAAAATTTTTAACTTTATATGTTTCTTTTAGAGCAAGCTTTAGTTATATATTTTTTTTCTATGACATAAAAGAAAATAATGCTTTTCAAGCATTATATGGAACTTAAATATTAGTTACATCCTTTAATAGCAAATCAATTAAATAACAAAAGCATGTAGTTTATGTATAGGGAAAATAATAAAAGAAAAAATGGATTCTTTAGAACGAATAACAACTATTTGATCTTGAAGTTACCATTTTTCAATATCAATTATTAGCTTTGGCTTTGGAGTTTGCATTGGTTTTAGCCTTTTTATTTAATATAAATATAATATTATTCTATTTTTATTTAATTGATTTGC
>JAMXBB010000002.1:82769420-82979438 GCA_024138015.1 Lumnitzera littorea
ATATATATATATATATATATATGATAATATTTAATGAATCTTAAAGGGTGAATATTGAGTTTTCTTGGGTTGCACTTTGTATAAGTACTTAGTTGCTATGATATAACCTATTGTGGAGAAGTAAATTTAGAAAAGTTATTATTAAAAATTGATTTTATAACTCTTGATATCTAATGTAGCTAACTCTTAATATTTAACGTAGCTGCCTAACTATACATGTACAAATGGACGCTTAATACAATAGTTTATTCACTTATCATAAATCTAATTAATGATTGAGAAGACTAATTTCTTCCCCTCGTTAAGTAAAAAAGAGAGTTATAAAAGTAATTATGGCCCTTTTATATATATATATATATTTTTTATCTATATTTGATATGTGTTTGATTTATAATTTTTTTTGAATTTTAGTGTTTGAAAAATTGTTTTATTTATTTTTGTTCTATTATGATGAAAATGATGATTATAGTATTGGAATTGTAAAATGAAAATTCGTATATTTAAAAAAAAAAGTTTTAAAAAAATTTATTATATGGTTGAAACATATTAAAAGATGTTATACCAAAAAAATAAAAAATTCAAAATACCTAAAAATAAAATAACCAAAATAGCATGCAGCCATTCCTTCTCCTCCTTCCTCTGGATCTGAAGCTCCTTCGCACCTCAAAAATAGAAAATCTCCATTAACACTCTCTCTCTCCTCTCTCTCTCTCTCTCACACACACACACACACACACACACGCACGCATGCACGCACATTAGAGATCTATCCACTTTACACTCCACGAGCCTCACATACACACACTGCATATACACATATATAGGTAAATATATACATACATAGACACACACATACATACATTATATGTCTCGTCCTCCAAACTACGAGTTCCAGGAATGGTGGAACAAGCAAAGAGAGAGGAACCACCACCACCACTACGCAGCTGACAGCGATGGCGGCGACCTTTCCACGGCCTCTTCCTCCGCCACCGCTGCTGCTACCTCTTCATTAATCTCCGTAGAGATCTCTAGCCCTAAGTCGTCCGACACCTCCTCTCTCATCGAGAAATCACGCGCTCGCAGCAGGCGTCAGCTCACATTTGCATTCCTCCTCAAGCTCTACCAACTCGCTTCTTCTCTCTCCTCTCTCCTCACATCCTCTGTTTCTCTCCTTCGCATCGCTAATCGCCGGATCACGACTTCTCCGGCCGATTCGCCAAGATCGAAGCTATATCGTATCATTAAGTTCTTCTTGATCCTTGTTATATTCTTGCTAGGGTTCGAATTGGTCGCTTACTATGAAGGATGGCATTTTAGGGCACCAAGCGTCGGATCCAAGGAAGTATTTGGATACCTAGGACTAGTTTACGCTTGGTGGATTGAGATTAGAGCTAATTATTTGGCTCCTCCATTGCAGAGTTTGGCGAATGTGTGTATTGTGTTGTTTCTGGTTCAATCTTTGGATAGGATAATGTTGGTTTTGGGTTGTTTTTATGTTAGGTTTAGAGGATTGAAACCTGTGGCAAGTGTCGCGTATGGGACAAGAGATTTAGAGAGTAATGACGACGATACAGCACGGCATCCCATGGTTTTGGTTCAGATTCCTATGTGCAATGAGAGGGAGGTAAGGAGATGTATGTTTCCAATCCCCTCGAAAAACAAGTTAATGGAAATTATATATTTGTATTAATTAGTATAATCTGCCGTGTCGCTGTCTTATAATTAGTGAGAACAAGAAAACTGAGATGCACCAAGCATTTCTCAATGATTTGAGAGAATTATTGTTTGCTATGATCAGTGGAAACACAGTTGAGATAGGAAAATTAAGCAGCAGTTTATGCATTAAAGATGATTGTGGGGTTGGGGGTGGGGGTTTGCATTTTGTTGATTATCGTTTGTTAACGAGGTAGACAAAATTAATTATAATCTATATATTTGATATGCAAAACAGAAGAATTTCGATTCTCTTGGTTTGACTAACCATAGAAGACGTTCAATTGCTCATTTTCATCCTAGTTCCACCATGAACATGGTTGGCTATTGTGTGATGTAGCTAGTAGGATATAGTGGATAAACTGATGCATTGTGAAACATTAACCTCAAGCAATGCCCCTTGGCTCATTCCTCTGCTTTTATTTGTACATATTACTTAGAGATATTGATAAAAAGTATGGATTTTGGACTTGTGTTTTGAGTAAGACTTACATTTAATTAATTTGTTTCTTTCATCTTGCTTTTGCCTATGTGAAGTTCTGTTATTCAAATGTAGTTGCTTTGTATTGATATTTTAAAGTAATTATCCATTGTTGTGTGTCCTTATCTGAATTGCATCTTCATTTTAACATCACCATCAAGCTTCTACAGGTTTTGATATATCACATGTCACCTTGTGGTGTATCTGAGCCTTTAAATAACAGGGTTGATTGTCAAGGATGGAAATTTAGATTTTCTGATCAGGATGATGGCTAATTCATCATGTCCCTTGCAATCACTGATGAAATTTTGGTCACTCTTGTGGGGACTGACAGGTTTATCATCAATCAATCGCAGCAGCTTGTATTCAAGACTGGCCAAGGGACAGAATGCTGATACAAGTACTAGATGATTCTGATGATAAAGAGGTTCAAGATCTTATTAAGGCTGAAGTACAGAAATGGCAACAAAGGGGTATGCGCATTGTGTACAGGCATCGCCTTCTACGCACAGGATACAAGGCTGGGAATCTCAAATCTGCAATGGGTTGTGATTATGTTAAAGAGTATGAATTCGTAGCCATCTTTGATGCAGATTTTCAGCCATCTCCTGACTTCTTGAAGAAAACTATTCCTTATTTTGAGGTGAGTTTGCAGGTCACTCTATTTTCAGAGAGCTTGATCTTAATTCACCCTCAATTGTTCTGGCTATGCTTTATGATTTTGCAAGTCATTGTAAAAGACATGCACTGGATTACCTCATATGAACAATTACCCTTGTAGTAATTTACACTATTACATTGTCTTCGTCTGATAATGTAGATTGAGCACAATTTTGCTATTATCACCATATTATTTGAACAAGGAATAAAAAATTTGCATGTTGAAATTTTTATTTTTTTTCTATTTACCTTACCATTTAGTTAATTTTCTCTTTAGGGACATGATGATTTAGCATTGGTTCAGACAAGGTGGGCTTTTGTTAACAAAGATGAGAACCTGCTAACCAGATTGCAGAACATAAATTTGTCTTTCCATTTTGAAGTTGAACAACAAGTGAATGGTTATTTCATCAACTTCTTTGGCTTTAATGGAACTGCTGGAGTATGGAGAATTAAAGCCCTTGAGGATTGTGGTGGCTGGTTAGAGCGAACAACCGTCGAGGACATGGATATTGCTGTTCGTGCTCACCTTTGTGGATGGAAATTCATTTATCTGAATGATGTGAAGGTTTGTGATCCTTACCATTAAGAATTCTTTGCACAAATTTCGGTTCTTTGCATCAAGATTTGCAGTATTTTTCCTTCTTCCAGTGCCTTTGTGAACTTCCTGAATCTTATGAGGCATACAAGAAACAGCAACATCGTTGGCATTCTGGTCCTATGCAGCTATTTCGTTTGTGCTTCATGGATATTCTTCGTTCAAAGGTAATGAATTTCTCCAGCATATTGTTTGTTTGCCCGATTTCTTTCCGGAGCTTCTCAACCGTATTTTCTGACAAGAAAATTGTCAAGTACCTTTAGTGGAACTATTACTTTTGGTATGTCATTTCCTGGGGGTATGTTTGAGGCCTTTTCTTATGATTATAAGGCTCTAATAGTGTCCAAGTAGGGAAAGAACTTCATAGTGATTCTCACTGGAGTGATAATGTTGGATGCATTCAGGTATCATGTCAAGTGGACTGTGATATAACTTTAATCACACTAGGGAGTAAGCTGAATAGCCAGCCCCGAAATTTAACTCCTTTTATCCTCAGATAGATGAGTTAATTTGTAACCCTAGGGGCTGGCCTGGTGATCTAATGACAATTCATGTGGGGTCTTTGGTTCAAATTCTATCAAGGGAATTTCATGGGGCTACCTATGCAATACTAGCTTTACTTAACAGATATGTGGATCGTATAGGGTGTTCTGTGTACTTCCAAGTAGCCAGTCTAATTACAGCTATGCCCCTATGTTAGGAAAAAGAAAAGAAAAAAGGGGGAAAAAAATCTGTTTGTCTTCAGATAAAAGTCAAAAATACTACTCTTACTCTCTTGATGATGAAAGATCACAAGAGGCTCTTATTGCCAGATGTTCAGTGGATGGAAACTAATCGTTGTATCAAATGGTTCTCTCCTTCTATATAATGAGATGGGCTATTGCAAGCCAACATCTAACATAAAGAGGGCTTTGTTTTATAAAGAAAGAAATCCTCCATTGTTCCCAACAAAAAAAAAAAAAAAAGTTCCATATCCAAAAAGAGAAAGGCTTCTTCAATAGTAGCCCCACCAATATATAAAAAGAGATGCAAGTCCAGATTCTTCACTAGAAAGAGAGATACAAGGCCAGAATGGTGGCACATGCATTTATAAGAAATTTATGCATTATTCTAGGGTAATCATGCATAAGATCAAGTGTCAACTGTATACTTCAAAATGGATTTTCAATATTAAGCATCTTTGCTTCTTAAGCAGTTTGGTTTTTGCTGGTTGTTACTGAATTCCCTGGTTGACATATTTATTGCTATGCTAATCGGAGATTTGTGCTTGCTGCAGGTGAGTGCAGCTAAGAAAGCCAACCTGATATTTTTGTTCTTCCTTTTGCGGAAGCTTATCCTACCTTTTTATTCGTTCACCCTCTTCTGCATTATCCTACCCTTAACTATGTTTCTTCCAGAGGCACAACTACCTGCTTGGGTTGTTTGTTATGTCCCTGGAGTTATGTCCATCTTGAATATCCTTCCAGCACCACAATCGTTTCCATTCATTGTCCCATACCTTCTGTTTGAGAACACAATGTCAGTTACTAAATTCAACGCAATGATATCAGGCCTCTTTCGGTTGGGAAATTCTCATGAATGGGTTGTAACTAAAAAATTGGGGAGATCATCTGAGGCCGATCTAGTTGCTTTTGCGGAAAAGGAATCTGATCCCATGCTTGATGCCACAAATCTGCAGCGGTCAACGTCAGACTCAGGCCTCTCTGAGCTCAATAAACTGGATACAAACAAGAAAAAAGGAAAAATTAAAAGAAATCGACTATACCGGAAAGAACTTGCTCTTGCATTTATCTTATTAGCGGCTGCTGTCAGAAGTTTGTTGTCAGCACAAGGAATACATTTCTACTTCCTTTTATTCCAAGGGATCACTTTCCTTGTGGTTGGCCTTGATTTGATTGGAGAACAAGTCAGCTAGGTCTCTACTTCTATTTGGACTGGTTTTGTGCAGCCATGGCTATCTTTGCGGTGATTGCAATCGATATATAATTAAGCATATCCTACTAGTATGATATCACCAAGCCTGCATGCATGCCCAACATGCGTTTATGGCTTTGGATAGAGGATCTCACAAAGTATTGGAGGTGGACTATGGGAGTTGTATCGTGTAATGCATTCTTTCTCTTGTCTAGCCTTTTATTATGTCCAATAGTTTTTACTGCTGGCCTTAGTAGATGGAGGCCAGATTTTGTATACTACAACATTTGTGATTCTTTGATTTTGTCAATCCTAGAACATTAGATGATTGTGTCAAATCTGAGGATAAAGTATTGATCTCGTCAGGATTTTTGGCTGTTGTAATGAAGATTGTTTTCTGATGTTCGAGCTCTGAAATTAATTGTGGATTATGATTAATTCGTTATGTGAAATTAGATCAGTCTTTCGTGGATAGGGTACCATAGCTGAAAGAAACTATGTCTGGATTACGCTACATCGTTTCAGCTCCGTATATTTGTTTCCTTAAATCGGATCTTATCATCTCATACGCAGTGGGATGTTTTCCTTTCTTTTCCTTTACCCAGCAAAAACGAATTCCATTTAAATACTTAACTCGCATTATGTACACAAATTGGTATTGATGAACTTATAAGTTACGACTCTAGAATTGCAATTCCAGAAACAAATCCGAAATACAGGTACAACTCTTCAAAAGGGGAACTATTAACGGCGTCGTGTAGAGGGGAGCTACAGAGTTGCAATTCCAGAACCAAATCCGAAATACAGGTACAACTCTTCGAAAGGGAAACCATTAACTGCTATGGTGTAGAGGGGAAAAATTCATCCTATTAACAAGGAGGATAAATTTCACATAGCATAGTAGATACAACAGGTCTAAGCATATATACAGCAAAGAGGAGGAAGAAAAACAAATAGACAAGAGAATAAGACATAACAGAGACTGCTTTTTCAGGAAAACACAAATAACAAAGAGGGATGCTATTGGGTAGGTTCTTATTGGTACTTGATCGCTCAATGTGTTAAAAGAGTTGTATATCCTATAGAGTTTTAGCACAGGTTATTTGAAGGGATTCAAAACTCTATAGGATTCTGGATCAAGTTTTGAGATTGATAAAAAATCTAATAGGAAAACATGAATCTATTAATAATATATATTGTAATTATGTTAAATTGCCAATAAAAAAAAGAAGAAAAATAAATTAAATAATAATTAGAAGAGCAAACCCTAGCCTTTTAGTCTTTATTCCTTATCTCTCCTCATTCAACTCTCAACTTAGTAGTTAGTAGCTTATAGATATAGCTATGGCACCTCCCTTCGGCCTCATAGCCCTCATCCTTGGCCCTCAATCCACGATACACACCATAGTCAACACCCAATAGATTATGGATGCAGTTGCGATGCCTCTACCTTATGGCCTTCATCCTCAGTTTACGAGTCCATACTATAGCACTTGTGAATTGTTACCACACTCATGAATTGCGGATCACACACTCAAACTCAACCCTTACTCTATCACCGATATAACTATCATCGACTTTTGTCGTCGCCTTATCATCTTTACGACTCACTTTGTTAATCTCGCGAATTTAGCTGTCTAAATATAGAATCAAATGTCCAAACTGTAGATAATTTCCTGAAGTCAATAGAGCCAGTGAGATTTAAAACCGATTAAAATCTTAATTCAAAACCTAAAGTAAATACGAAAAACCTTAAATTATCAATTGAACCTTTAATCGTATACGAAGATCCTAAAACCTCAAGTATATGTAACTACAAAAAAATTAACCTTGAATCTCATCAAAACCCTAAGATAACAATCGAAGACTTAATCGCATATAAATATATTAAACCCTAAATGTGTAAAAATACTAGAGATTGTACTTGAAAGTAATAAAAACCCCAAAACTATTATTTTAAGGATATAAAAGTATTAATCTCCCATAATTTACCCTAAAACCCTAAGTGATAATATATTCTCCATATTTTGCCATTTCATTAGTAAACGACTAAAGATAACTTTCAATCATACATAAATATTTAGAATACTTAAGTGATCCCTTAGAAATTAAGATATTGCATTCTAGATTACATTCATCTTCTAAGTATATAACTAAGATAGTAATACATAGAGTTAGGGGTTTAGTTGATATTTAGGTTACATATAGTAAACCTTAATACCCTAAATGATATTTTTCATCTTAATTATACTAAGTAACTTACCAAATGATGTATATAGGATATAAATACCTAAAATAGGATCTCATCATCTATTTTTACTAATCAATTCACCAAATGCCTCATTTCCTTAATTTTTCTCTTAATTTTCCTAATTTACTACATTATGTATAGAAAGTTGACCAAGTCAATACATATTGACTAAAGTCAACATTTAGAAAAGTCAACAAAAGTGTCCCTTTCATTTGAAAAAAAAAATATCTTCCTTCTCATGATTTCTTTTCTTTTCTTTTAGCTTTTCCTTCTTCTTTTTTCCCTTAATTGCCGTCCATTCCTTTTCCCTTAGGACCCCACTTGCTTTCACTTTCAAAAAACACAAAACAACACAAAATCAAGTCCCTTCCTCTTCCTCCATATCCGTAACCTTTCCTTTTCCCTTTCACATTTCTTTACTTTTCAACTTTGCATCCATTTTCAAGAGCAAATTAAGGTATGTTCTTATGTTACTAAGTTTTGCTTCATATTCTTTACTAGTTAGATGAAGAGTTAGGTTAGGTTAAGTAGTTATGTGTTGTATATATATATGTTGATTTAGGCTTAAAGTTTCAATCTTTACATATGGAAGTGTAGAATTCTTTAGGCAATGGAAAAATATGTATGTGTACATGTCTTTGAGCATGTGTACATAAGGGTATGCTAGAGATATATATGTATAAATATCTTTGTACATAAATATTCATTATATACATAACCTAAATTAAGACATCTACTAACTATACATACATATACCATGTTAAATTACACTTAAAATACAAAAAGAATGAAATTGTGAAGATTTCTTAAGAGGATAAATAAGGCATACGAAAATACGTATAAAAAATACGTATGTTATCATATGCGTATATGGGTATGTGTATTAGTATATGTAGAAGTACACATGTATACGTACTTATAAGTATACAAGTATACATATTAATATATTAGAAGTATAGGTATGTATATCACATATGTAGAAAGTGTGTAAATATATAAGGATAATAATAGATTAATGATGTAAGCAATGATGTCATCAAAGGATTACATAAGCCATGACATCATCAAGTGATTACATAAGCGATGATATAAGCATAGGTTTATAAAAGAAGAAATAATAAGATTACATAAGCATATAACATAGGTATATACATGTACTTAGAAGTCGAAAATCTCTTAAACCCTAAGACACTTACTAAATTGAATGAAACTTCATTAAGTACGTGAATTAGTAATATCAATGTAAAATTCCCTAAGTGCAAGAATCTAATGGATAATTAAATCATTAAGTACAAACATAGGGTATAAATATAAGTAATAAGACTAATTAAGCTTCAATAGTTAAAATTTTTATAAATTAAACCCATATCCTAAAACACGGGTCTTAACGTCTAAAACGGACATCACCGTGTAAACGTACGTCTGAAAACGATGAAAAACGACTATAAATTCGCAAATATCGGAATTAGAATAAAAAAGTTACAAAATACATAAAGGAAGTCTCATAACTTACAAAAATATACGAAAATAGTTACTATTAATCCTATTGAGTATGGAAAACCCTATACATATAAGACTTGGGGTATATTGGGGAACTAGATAAATTATAATAGACTTTTAGTTAACTAAGGAGTCTGACTTCTCCGAATATTTATAAGTTTTACTATTTTGATTTAGGCGTTCAATATCGAGTTCTGAAAATTCCAAAGCTTGGAGAATGAGCAATAATTTAGGTGAGGGAGTTCTAATGACCTGCTACTTGCTTATGCGTGTTACTTGTATGATGTTTTACTGCTTACTATTGCTTGTATATTTGAATGACTGTTCTGCTTGTATGCCATCATTTGTGTGATCATTTTTTTTTAAAATTGATAAATATAAATATTTGACTTAAATAACTGGTTCTATTCGTCGCATGTCTATGACCTAGTAAATGTATGGATGGAGAGTGCTAGCTTTGCAAAATGTTGAAAAGGGCATTTTTGGAAAAATGTTTTCCTAATCTTAAACGTATTTTGTACGATTTTGATAAGGGCCGCAATGCCAGAAATGATATTTTATTGTTAAGGTAAAGCTAGCATAGGTTCTCTACTTGATAGCGAGAGGACTCGCTTTATTATGCCTGTAAGGCCTTGGTTAATTTTGGTTGCAAGAGGACTCATAAGTTTGTGCTTGAGGGGCCTTGAAGGGTGGATAGTTCTAGTTTAGAATCCTCTTATTTAGATTGAAACTCTTTTCTCGACTAGGGTAATAGTTGAGTATTGCCTAGAGGGGTAGTGCCCCTTGGTAACCTCATGTGAGTAAGCTGAGGTGCCTTGTGTGGATAAGTACAGGAGATAATCAAAGTGTAGACGACGTAATTCTACACCTTCCATAGTTCCGGACTCCTATAGACGTATTGCTGGCATTCATTTTGTACGTAGATAACTTGCCTGCATATGTGATAATAATGTGTGAAAACTTGCTTGACCGGTAGTAGTGAGGAATGTAAGCCCCAAAGTTAAGCCAAGTAATCGTATGATTGAACTTAGAACCCAATGTTTAGGGCGATCGATTAAAGGATCCAATCAAACCCAAATTATAAACTATTGAGAGAAATATTAGTAAAAATGACTAGGTAAACTTAAATTTAAGAAAATAAGTAGTAAAATAGGAGACTATAAAATTTTCAAATTCTAAGCATAATAATTGCTAATTACTGAAAAGGCGAAAAGTGTAATTTAATAACTAATAAATTATTAGAGATAGATTATATGTATACTAAAAATTTTAGAATGACCAAAATAATAATTAGGAATGTTCACGTGTACCCCACATGTATTTACGTGTAGATAAAAATACGCGAAATTACCTAAATTGGCCAAAAACTAAGTAAATAATTAAAGAAAATTATAAAATAATTATGGAAAAATCAGAAAAAATTAGAAGAGGATAATATTAATCAAGATCAGGTCGTGGCAGGTCCAAAGCTACAAAATAAAAATTAGCTAATAAAAATTAGACAACCTAAAAGCCAAAAATTAAGGAAATAGGGCAAAGTCTTGTCAAATTAATGCATAATAATTACAAAATCGTCTATAAATAGCAAGAAAAATTCAGAAGCTCATTTGGACAAATAAAAATCAGAGAAAATTAGAGAGAGCTGAAAATTGAGAGAAAAATTCGGTTTAGAAAAAAAATAAGAAAAACTGTACAGTTAGGGCCTCTAAAGGGAACCCCCACCAGACGAGCAGCTGGAAGTGGACGGCCACCACCACCACACGGTGGTGGCAGCGCCCAGGCTGGCCAACAAGGCCACGGCGGCCGGCGGTGGTCGGAGCCACCCAAATCGGTGAGTCCGATTTCCAGCCCGATTCTTATGTAATTTTGTAAAAATAGTAAATATGATTAGAAAATTATGAATTTTGTTATTCTAGGATATTTTTGTATGTAGTTTGTAGGAAAAATATTATTTTGATGAACACATGCCCTGTAATATATGGTCCCTAAGAAATCGTGCAAAACCGAACATATTTCGGTTTAGAAATAAATGACCTTAGGAGTGTAGTTTCAAGCTCAAAATTTTTGTGTAGATTACTTAGATGATATAGAACAGTGCTATGAAGCCCGTTTTCAAAAATTAATTTTTGAAATTTTTAGATAATTTTTAGGCCCTAAAATGAGGCATAAAATGGGTAATTTAAGGTTAATTAAGTAATTAAATTATTAATTACTGACTTAGTGAATAAGTAGATGTTTTAGGATGTGGAAATTTGATGGAGTATGATACATGTAGATGTAATTATTAGGTTAATTATGTAGTAAATGAGTAATAGGAAAAATAGTTAATTTTGTAAATTAGGGAAATTTGGAGTAAAATCTGATTTAGGATGGATTTAGACATTTTGAAATAATAATTGTTGTTTAGATATGGTAATTAGGGTAATAGAAATATTAGAAGTGCATTATGTGTATAAAAGGTAACAATATATATTATGTAATTTCTAGAAATATAATAAATAGAAAATATTATAATAAAAATTGATATTTTGAGAATAATAAAAATGAACAATAAATCTGATAGGAAACTTGAATTTATGGAATTATATGAAAAATGTAAAAATTTCTCACATTAGGAGTAAATTCGGTACACAAATAAGAATTTAAGTGTACCGGATGGAATAAAATACTAATTAGAGGTAATGATGGTGTTTAGGAGATCGGGAAGTAATGTAATTAATTTCACATTATGGGTTGAAATGGATTTCTAGGGTTGGAATCTAAAACATTACTTAAAAATAGAACTAAAACCTAATTTAGAAATCGATGCGAAAACCGAACCTAAACCTAACCCCAAACCTAGAATAATTGTAAAAGACTTGATACCTAGATAATTAGACATATTAAACCTTAAACAAAACCTAACAATAAGCATTATAGGATAAAACAAACCTATAGTAGTTATATGAAAAGCTGAAACCACGTTTGTGTTGTAGGGATGATCGGCGATGGCTTGAGCAAATCGGACCTTGAGTGAGTGAGCGAGGAGTCGAGGTAAGTTGGGATTAATACGATGCTGTATTTTTGGAGGCTTAAGATTATGCTTGGTTGTGCTTGTTAGATAGTTGAATGTGTGCATGTGCTTGATTATGTGTGATGCTCTGGCTTTGTTTGTTGCTCTGGCACGTTTTGTATGAAACGATTGATCACTCTAAACTGGACTTAATTAAATATCCGACCAGTAATCATAATCGGACATGCATGGCAATCCGCTAGGGGAACTTAGGACTCTCCAGCCAAATACCGACCCTTTCGGAAAGGATAGCGCAGGATTGCAAAATGGTCCCTTTTTCATCCTTAGTCGAAATAAGTGACAGAAGAGGAGGTCGCGATGAGGGTGAAGGCAGTGGTTCGAAGGTAGTCGCGGGAGGAGCAAGGTCTCCATTACGCAAGCCTGGGTTTGGTTGTGAGCTATTGCATTAATGACAACTCCTCAACCCGGATTAGAGAGGGCGTAATTTCTCTAATCTCACAACGGGCCGGACAACGTCGTGCGATGGCATTTGCTTATACATGCATTGCATCTAATAAGAGATTGAAAACCTTGTTGTGTTTCTGGTATAGTTTTAAGTCCTCCGTCCCTACTTACTGAGCTGTGGTTGCTCACATCCCTATAGACGTCGTCCAGGTGCTGGCTAAGAAGCAGCAAACAACTACTCTAAAGCTAGCAACTGCTGGATCCTAGGGAGTGAGGAAAAATGTTGAAGAACAAACACATATTTTTAAGGTCTAAGTTTTTATTTTAGAATTATTTTTCATTTCCAAATGATGTAATAATTTAGAAAAATACTATAGAGAAATAGTGTAAACTTTAACTGCAATAATTGATTTATAACATATAAATATAATTCCTCACTTTTATAGGTAAATGATTTGTTTAAATTACAAATTTTCTACTTCAAAGCGGGTTAGTTGTGGACGCCTTGTGTAGATCAGGTCTAAGATAGCGGTTGTAAGGCTAACTTCTATCTTAGGATGGTTTACACGGCGGGGCTGTTACGACACTGCCGCTTCGGGGCGTGACAAGGAACGAACTCACTGAGCTGTTATATGCTCATTCCCTCATAGTTTCTCTTGCAGGTTTATTTACATTGGGATTGGGATAAGTCTCGATTGCCGAGTATGAGTTGAAGATATATATCTTAGCAATAGGAATAGCTAAGTACTCTTTAGATGATACATATACAACCTTTGTTGATAATTTAATTTTTCTTGTATTTCTTTTGTAATATTGGTATATCCTATCTTATTATTTGGTAGGGAATATCGATTCACTGCGGTTCTGAGGAACCGTGGGATATCGGACACTCATAATTATTTATATTTGTATTCTACAGTAAATTAATTACTTAAAAATTAATAACCTTAGTGATTAATCATTTAGAGTCTTGCAATCTTCGACTTGCAAGGCAGTTTTCATATCATGGGTACATACACGTTATGGAAAGTTTAGGTAATCCTACTGGGCTCTCTTTTGGGTGCTGACACACTTACTCTAATTTTCACTTGTAAGTTCTTTTGATTTTCAAATCTTCATGTTTAAAGGGTATATCATCTTCACTTTTCATTTCTTATAATTAGAAAGTTTAAAAAAGAAACATGTTTATCCTTTATTGTGATTTATTGGTTTGTTTGATATTAAACTTAACATTTAGGTTTGATTGGTTTCTTTACTTAGTTTCATAAACGTACAATTTACACCACAGTCAACAATCAATAGCTTATGGATATAATTGTGTTGCCTTTACCTTATGGCCTTCATCCTCAATTTACGACTCCACACTACAGCACTTGTGAATTGTCACCAAACTCGTGAATTGTGGATTGCACACTCATACTCAACCCTTACTCTATCACCAATATAGCTATCATTAGCTTGTCATTGTCGCCTTACCATCTTTACTACTTATTCACTCTAATTTTCACTTGTAAGTTTTTTTGATTTTCAAATCTTCGTGTTTGATGGGTATATCATCTTTATTTTTCATTTCTTGTAATTAGGAAGTTTAAAAGAGAAAGATTTTTATCCTTTATTGTGATTTGCAGGTTTGTTTGATGCTAAACTTAACATTTTGGTTTGATTTGTTTTTTACTTAGTTTCACAAATTCTCATGTAAAATAGTGGTTGATCTTGGTGATTATAAAAAACAATGGTGAATATACATAATTTGTACATGTTATGGAGAAAGATAGAGTTGGGGATGTGATGCTGTTTTTATTTATTATTTATTTATTTATTTTTTCATATGGCGGATTGGGTCAAGTTTTAAAAGAGATTTATAAAACCTTATATTGGTAAGTTTTGCGAATAGGATAAAAACCTTATAAGGTTCTAAGATGCCCTATAGAGTAACTAGACAAGTTTAGATTTTGAAAAACCTATTTTGAACCCAACCTAGTGGCATCCCTAATGACAAACCAATTCATGTGGATCCTCAATTCATGGCCCAATCGAGTTACGCAATATCAAAGTTGTTGTGTTGGATAAGTGATGATGGTAGATCTAAAGTTGTAAAAAATGAGAGGAAATGGCCAATCTATGAATACTTTGGTGTGAAGTAGATATCTATAGATATTGGAACTTGTTATAATGGCAGTGGAGTAAACCTTACCATAAGTTGATTTCTAACCCGAACTAACTTGAACTGGTTAATGATTGGGAAACTATATTCGACCTATCTGGCATGTTCTAGAGTTAGCCTAAGAACTGCTAGTTTCATGGGTGACAATCAATTTGTCCATATCAACTAGTGAAACCGATGGACCTCAATTAGTTCTAATGTCACTTAAAAACATAGTTAAAAGAAAAAGGAACAAAAAGAGAAAGAAGGCAAAGAAAAGCCAAAACAAGATACACTAGCTACCAACACATAAACACACATGCATGCATGCTTGAAACTACACATGCGTGCATATGTACATGCATGTGCGATCACATACTCATATACTCCTGTATTCCCTATAAACATATAATGTGTTAATGTGTTTCATGTATATTTAAATTTTACAAGTTGGTGTTGCAATCTCACTTCCATTAATATCACACACAAATAAGAATTTGCTCCTTTTTAAAACAGTATAATGCTATATTATCAACGGACTCACTTGTAAATAGAAATAAATAAATTTTAGTAGAAATCGTAATCAAATGACAGGCATACATATTTATTGATAGAATAGGGAGAGTAACCAAGATTGTATTTTACGATGAAGAAAAGAATAGAATTTAGAAAGATAACTAAGTACTAGATTATTCTATTTCTACTTTAGTCTAAGCAATCGATTCAGCAATTTTAAGGGAAAGAACATGCAAGTTATCTAAAATAGAAGGAAAAACTACAGTGAACTTAAGCGTGGATTTTAACAATTTCTTAGTATTAGGATGTGGATTTTTTTTATAAAAAGATGTACAAATATTAAGTAAACAATCATCTAGGATTGTTGTGGCCATACTATTAGAGTATTTATCATAATTTAAACATGGATTTTACTTATACTCACAGAATTTATCTCACTTTCATTTCATAAGTTCTATCATGTAGTAGGAGTATTGTATTATTAATCTCTCATTTACATTATCAATTAGATATTTAAGTCCTATCACTACTTAAATAACTATGTTAGAATTGATTTCTTAATCCAACCAATTTTTAGCTCTAGATGAGTATAAGGATTTGAGCCCCAATTCATAATTATCCATTTAAATTAGAAATCTTAGGTTTATTTGGGGTTTTCAAGATATCTTAACCTTACTAGGATAATAAGAAGGAAGGCGCAAAGTGTGGGAATCGCTATTTAGCTTGACATTAACCCAACACTCAAGTTATACCTAATTACACCATAGAACTAAACAAAATCCTAAGTTTATTCTATCACAATACAAGAACATCAATAGCCATAACTACTTCATTATGTTCACATATTACCCATAAGCATAATAAGCATTATTCATTACATTCATGGAGGATAACATGAAAATAAACATTATATTAGACATGGAAAAAGTGTGAGAAACATTATAAAACCGAGCTCCTCAACCTCAACAATGGAGTTCCTCAAGATTTTCCCAACAATTTTCATGGATGCAATGAAAATCTAAACCTTGAAAAGAGCTAAAATCCATTAAACATCTACGTTACGAGCATGAAATATAGGAAAATGTCATGGAAATCATAAAACTAACCTAAAAGTAACTTAAGATAGCCTAAAAAAGAGAGGGTGGTGGAAACTAGAATTCCAATCTGTAGAAAATGTATCTTGTAGAAAATGAAGAAGAATAAGCTTTTATATCAAGGCACTATCAGTACGACGATAAGCAAAGATACCATCAAGTCAATGGATGCATGTCAGGCACTTCCTCTCTTCCTTTTTAATGAAATGACGCCTTTTTATTTCATGGGTCTAGTATACCGTCATGACAGTAATTAGGGATACTGTCAAGCTAGTATTCCCTTATAATTTTGCCACTTGATTCCTTTCTATTCAAGATACCAGCTTGATGGTAGCCAGGCTTACTGCTGGTGGTTCCAACTCCAAGTTTCCTTTGTTTTCTTCATTTCTGACTTCTTGAATGGGGCTACCATTACATGGTAACCTTAGGACTTGTAAGATCAAATATAAAAAGCTTAAATTCTTTAAATATATACTACTTTTGGCAATTAAAACAAAAAAAATATGAATTACACTTGTATTGAGAAATTATATATGATTTTAATGAAAATTCATATACTTTTGCTCATAAATTGATTTAATCACATATAATTGTTAAGGAAATCCTTTAGATAAATGTGTGGTTTTACACACTTATCAATACCCCCAACTTTATAACTTTCTTAGCCTCAAGTAAGCTTAAACCACTTGTACAACAATGGATAAAAGATGAACTCTCTACTCTTTGGTTGTTAAGCCTATCATCTTGTTTATACATATTGAGTTGTACATTTTTCAATTAAGCTTTTAGCAAGCAATTAATTGTTCATGAAAGTTAAGTAAATAGTTGAGTGTGCCTAATCACATATCTAAAAGAATTAGTAGATTAATCCATGATTCATAAAGTTAAGCCTTTTATTTAACTTAAGATTGGATAACTTGAAATTAAGTAAGTTGTCACAAAGGAAGAGAAAGGCCCTCATAATTTATAGATTGATTGTATGTGTAGCCCTAAACCTACCCTTAAGCTAACCATAATTTGGAAAAAAAAAAAAATTGACAAAATTGGATTGTTCTTTACTTGGATCTTCTAAAAATTTCAATTTCTTACTTATGGCTACTTTTCACTCATGCATCTCAAACTTTTGTTTAAGGGAGTTTTTTGTTCCTCACTTTTCCATGAGTGAATAGTTAAGGCTCATAAACTAATTCCAAAATTCATCATTCCAGAATATGTGCCAAGCACTTATTGGGCACCCTAAATGTTTGTCATGTTCTCTTTTTCTTTTTCCTTTTCTTTTTGTTCTCTTTTTCTTTTCTATTTTTGATTTTGGTCAAGTTTGCCCCTAACTTTGTAATTTGGCCGATTTTCATTCTATTTTTTTTTTTTTTTTAGGAAATCCTTGTCAAGATCAAAACATTCAACATCTTTTCTAACATTATATTTAGCCACTTGGAAATTCAAAGAGCACGATACATGAAAATCAACTTTTAAAAAAGTAAATGCCTAACTCTAACTAGTAACACCATCTTATTCTTATTTCATGAATCTAAAGTTAAATACAAAGGGTAATAATCTAATCCAAAGATTTTGTTCATTAATTCTAGAGCAATGTAAAAAGTTCACTCTATTTTATCCTCATTCATGAACATAATAAAAACAAAAGTTACTTGCTTTTTTTTTAACGCAACTTAGAAAGTTTCAAGAAAATAAATTAGACTTAACAAATAAATATTCAACACAAATGTAATATCAATTTAGTAAAGCGCAGCCACAACTTCAATCCACTCCATATATTCCCTACCTCTAATTTTTATTTCTCACATAATCTCAACTCATCATCAAATGTAAATTAGAAAGGTAGGGCTAGACTAAGACTGCCCTAGGAATTAAGTTGAGCTACTTTATTTTCCTTTCGTTCTTTCAAGTCCTCTTGAAGCAAACCTTAAGCCTCTTTAAAGATCTACAAAAGAATAAAAATCTTCTCAAAGTATGTTATTTGTTATTTTCTCAAAACATAAAACAAAACTAGAAAAACTTAAAAGAAAGTGCATGAAAATTAAATAAAACTTTAGTGGGTTGCCTCCCATCCAACACTTAGGTTTTAAGTCCCTTAAGTGGACCCTTCTCATAATCATCATGGTGGATGGAAATTGGGATATTTCTTGGCCCATTCTTTAGTGTCTTCATCTTCAACTTAGATAAATCTCTGGTAGGGAGGACCATTCCACTCCTTAGTAAATTCATTTTTTAAATCATTGAAATCAACATAAATATCCTCATTTTCATTCCTCTTCTCCTTGAACTTTCTCGTAAACAGCTTGATTTTAGATGATTTACATCTTAAAACCATCTTTTACCTTTGATATCTATTAGCACCCTAGTCGTCCTAAAAAAGATTGACCTAAGATGAGTGGTCATGCTTCATCATTCATTTTCATCACAATAAAATCTACTGGATAGCTGAAATGACTAACTTCTTGTTGAACCTAGGGTTCATTATTTGATTTTGATGAGAACAAAATAAAAAGTGTATATCTAAACATGTTGTTTTTGAAGAGAACTAAAACAAGTGGATAATTAAACTAAGTATTATTTGATTATTTTGAGATAATTGAATAAGTTCAATTAGCTTACTTAATGATTAAATATATCAATTATCTCTACAAGAAATTTAATCTTTTGAAGTGGTGATCAAACGATCTTGAAGTTATATTGCAAAGAGTATTCGTTTGTTGTATGTTAAAAGAATTTTCAGATAATATTTGGCCTATCGGGTTGATGGCTTAAGGAAGAACAAGGCTAACGGTATAAAGCCTTGGAAAATACAAAGAAAAGCTCACTGGCCTAAAAGAATCGGCTTACCGGTTCACTTACTGGTAGAGTAATTTTTACCGGCTTGCCAGTAGTTCAAAGTACCGGCATGCCGGTAAGTCAGATTCAACTAGTTGTTAGAGTATTGAATGCATTGTAATGAGAAGAAATGAATGGGATAATATAAATGCTCAATAAGCCGACAAAGGATCATAGAGAACTAATCTTTTGCTATAATATTTCAACATTCTCTTATATTCTTGTTATCTATAATTCTCATTGTCTCTTATACCATAAATTGCTAATATTTAGAGAGATTTGAAGTGTAGTGCTTGTAAGCTATTAGTTGCAAGTATTGAGAGTTAAAAGTACTATACCAATAATTTTTGAGATTGAGTTTTTGTATTGAGAGTTGAGATTGCGATTTGTGTTAAGAGTTGTGATTGTGATTTGTGTTGAGAGTTGTGAGTGTGAAACTTATGTAATCAAGTTTGTGTTTGTGTATCTCTTGGAGACTAGGGGGTGATCCAAACCCCACATTATATTTGGGCTTGATTTTCTTTATCCTTATCTCTTTTAATTTCTGCACTTATTATTGTTTTATTGTTGCTTTGATTACTCTTATTATTGCATTTAATTGTTTATATAAGAAAAGAATTGCAATTTGTCCTTAAACTCAATTCACCCCCCTCCTCTTGAGTTTAGCCTAGTGTTCTTCACTTGTATGATGAGATCTATGAGAAGTCTTAATGGTTTCTTTATTGACTAGTCAACAATGGATATGACTAAATCCGCTTCCCTAGGGAATCCTTCTAGTCCTAGTTTTCTCATCATCTATCTTGACATAATGTTGTCAGAAGCTCCTAAGTCACAGTAAGCTCTTAGAAAGTACTTTTCGAGAATAAAACAAGGAATGGTAAATTGGCTTGGATCTCCTCTCTTTGATGGCACATATGTAATATCCTAGAATTTCAAGCCAGTTCAATAACCCTAGGATTCGAGCCCCTAAACTTAGAGCGTTGGGTTATAATATCCATTAAATTTAAAATTTCATAGTAAGGTTAGAAAAATTAGATGAAGTAATTTAAGTAAAGTCAATTTTTCAAAATAAGTTATATAAAAAATATTAATTTAAGAAAACGTTAATTTATCACTAAAGTTGATAAATATCGAAAACGTGAAATTCATGCATTTAGATATAGCGAGATATTAGAGATAAGCTATTTAACTTATAAAAATAATAAATGAAGTTAAATTATATGTATATATATGTATCAACATATAATATGCATTATTTGTATCAAATACATATATATAATAATAAATTATTATTAAAATAAGGTAAATTAATATAAAAAATGAAAAATTAATAAAAAAAATGAAAAGATGAGTCATCATAACTATGTGGTAGCCTAGGATTAATTTAGATGATGAGTTAAAAGCTAAGAAAATAAGGAAATGACACCTAGTAAAGTTGGATACTAAGGATTTTTAGATCTTTGACACATGGCACCTACTTTTTGACATGTCATCATATCTAAAACTAAAAATAAGCCTTCTATACTTCATTTTGTTATCTTATAAATTTAGAAACACTAGAAAAATAGAACAAAAAAAATTAAGAAAAGAAAAAAGAAATACAGGGGAAAATTATGAGTGAAATTTGAGCAAGTCGGTTCATTAGGTTAGGAGCAAGTTGACTTGGAGTAGTTTTGGGGTTAAAAAGATGGTCGTATGCCTGGTTCTTCTAATAAGGGGTGGTGGTTGGAGGGTGGTCAGTTCAGATGAACCAAATTTTCAATCGAAACTTTGTAAATTTTGTAAAAATAGCAAATAATGTTATTTAATTATGAAATTTGGTTTTCTAGGATTATTTTAGGTGTAGATTAATTTAAGTTTTATTTTAATTAAATAATTAGTGGAAATATGGGTTCCTTAAGAAAATTTCCTATTTGAGCGAAAATTGAATAAATTTTTATAAATATTAGATAATATTGTTTCAAGCTCAATTTTTGTTTATAATACACCTAATATATATATATAAATATATATATTTAATTTTGGTAACAATAATTTTTGAAATTAAGCATGTTTACTATTTTTTATGATTATTTTGAATAAAACTATCAATTTTATCGAATTGTTGAAATAATTAGTTTTTGATGAAATTAATGAATGAGCCCTATATGTTTAGACTTCTAGATGTTTATATGATATTTGGAATATTTAATTTTTATCCCACACATAAATTTATTTATTTTCCTTAATTTTCCATTATTTCCAACTAAAATCATTATTTTTGTAAAAATAAATAATAGTTAGTTTAGTGTAATTCATGGTCAATAATTAACCTACATATTTTTGTGATTCTATAGGATTTTTAGTGAAATTAATTAGGCTCGTATACTATTCATTATGTATTTTCCTAATATAAGCTTATATATTGGCTTAATATATAATATAGTAATTAGTACCAGTAAAATACTTGTCAAATTTATGTAAAATGAACATATTGGAGTATGTTAAGGGTTGTTGGATAAGTTTGGAAAGTGTGATTTTTAAGGTTTTTAGTTCAGTGCCAAAGCTTATTCGGGTCAATTATGGAGTTAGAGTAGCGTATGATCAAGTCGTAATGACAAAGGGTATTTTTGGACTTTTGAAAATGCTGATAGACTTGATTCTTAAGATTTCTTAATAGTACTCGAAATAACGATCATGACGATATAAAGTTTGTTGAAATCGAATAAGAAATGAGTAAGATACGGTCAAATGAAGTTTAAAAATGTGGAAATGAAAGCTTATAATAGTTCGGGTTTGACCTATACTTGATTTAAAGACTGTGTTAGATTTTCATAGGTGTGATAAGTAAGAAAGGACCATGTGGTGGAGTACAGGATATTGCACTATTACTGAGTCTAGGTAAGTGGATCCAATCTATGCTTGGAGTAAATATATTTCTACTCATAACACTACGTACTATTTAATGCTGTGTTGAATGAATATGAGTATATCTGGAGTGAACTAATATGCTACTATGGTGAATGCTAATGTGGTGATTATGAATGGTAGTAACTGTACCTTGGTTGAATTGTTATATTACTACGTTGGGTGATGAATTGTATTTATGAATGATTGTGCTAACTAGGGAAGTTGAGTGATTGCTAAGTCAATCTTTTGGGTGTTCACCTAAGTAAACCCTAAGTAAGATATTAGAATTTCGCTAGGGAGAGTTCAAAAACTGGAATCAAATCATTAGGTTGAATAAAATTGAAAGACTAATTGTGTTGAGTAATATACTTGAGTTGTTATTGCATATCATGGCACAACACAAAACGAAACTTATGGGTTAGAACTTTTAGAATGAGGCTTCCAAGTGATCATGGAAAGAATATGGCTTTATGAACTCAGTTTTTAGAAGCACATAGATTGCATTGCCTAAACATTGTGACTATTTTGATAGTCAAATTTGGTAGATTACAATGTATGGTCTAATTTGGTAGCATTGGCACTTTGATTTAGTAGACTTTAGTATGTGGTCTAATTTAGCAGTGATGCCACTTTGATTTAGTGAATTATAGTGTATAGTCTAATTTTGTAAAGCAAAGTTGGGGGTCTTACTCCTAGGCAGCTCCTTATTGCCCTTTTGGAAAATAGTAAACTTTAATGTGTAGTCCAATTTGGTGGGGGTTCTACTCTTAAGCAGCTCCTTGTTGCCCATATGTTCCTAGACATTGTATTCAAATGCTCAGCTATGTCGATTAATTGGAAGAAGATTCGAGGGCATAGGATATCGGTATTGATGCATACTACGTGCATGAGCATGCAATACTACATTGTTAGCAATAAATGCTCGATTGGGCGAATGCATATGTGAAGTTGAACCTATAGGTTATGATTGAAATTTTTTAGTTGTAATCTACAATATTATCTATCATATTGTTGATCTTATGTTGTTTGTTATCTACTCTCACTCGACTTCAGTAACTAAGGAGATAAAATGTTTTATCCTTAGGTTAATTGCATTGTGAAGAGCCTAACACTGAGGGGGGACATATATATTGAGAGTATGTATCAGAGTCAGTGACTTTGGTATGGAACCTATACTAAGTTAGGAATCCTATTATTGTGAAGATGACAAAGGAAAATGTTAGTTCATGCTTTGATGTAAATATTATGTTGTACACATAAGTTGTAATAGAATATCTAGCTGAATCTGATGTAACAACCCCTTTATCATGTAAACAATGTTATCTTTTGATGAATGAGTAGGTTGAGTTAAGTTTTCAATAGGTATTCTTGCGTGATGGTGAATTCTGTACTAAGCCGAAATGTGACAACGTACAAGTATTTTCTTATGTATAATGCTCTTACTGACTCCTCAAGCTCCTCATCATCAAGTTCAAGTAATAGGATGAAATCTTCACTTTCATCTTTTGCTATTAGCTTGATCTTAATTGGCTTGCTTGACTTACTTGAATCATTTTCTCCTAATTCCTCTTTTGGTTTATTCTCCTCAAGAGCCTTACTTTGAAATGAAGGGGGATAATCAACTTTCATGTATTGGCTACCCTCTAAGGGATCTTCCTCCCCTTTCAACATGTTAACTTGCTTTTCTTCAACCATTTTCTCAAATTCTTTTTCTGTTATCAACCTTTCCAATTCTTCACTATTAGCTTCTTCTTCTATGCGTTCTTTTGAAATAGGATTTCCCAACTTCTCCTCTTCTGGTATGTTCTCTTCAACCATCTCAAAAATATATATACACATACATATGTGTTATATTTAATATATAGATGCTAGAAAAATATATCTACATATAGTAAAATCATAAATATACTATATATATGTATATTTACTGTATATAAATTCATCATGTATAGTATATGTAAATATAGGGGTTCGATTAGAGTAGTCATGTACGTACCACATGAGTAACGTACTATACATAGCTTCAAAGAAGTAAAGCGAGACTATCACTTGAAGGGAAGATTAAGTGAGAATAAGGAAGAGAGGAGAAACATGCAATCTTAGTGTCTTAAATGTACAAGTGACAAATGTAAAGACCCTAGGGGAAGCTTAGTAGTATTGCTTAGAATTTCCATATCACATGTGTACCCCTGATAAAAAAATCACATTGTAAGTTAAAGATTGCAAGACTCTAAATAGTTAATCGCTAGGGTCTTCAATTTTAGTTCATTGACTCATTGTATAATATAAATAACTATGGATATCCATTATTCCACAGTTCCTTAAAACCGTAGAGAATCGATATCCCCTACCAAAATAGTGAAATAAAATAGACAATTCCAGAAAATTCTAAACTTACTAAAGATACTAAACTTAATTGAGTTATTAGTTGTTTTCTGGAGCATTCCAAATTAACTACACAAGCTTTTCATCATACTTATTCAATAGTAGCACTTTGCACTCAGTTCCTATCCCTATCTCAACTATCGATCAATCTGTAAGGAAAAGAATTGTTGGGGTGTAAGCTTACGATTAGTGAGATAAATCCCTTCGTCAATATTGTATGATAAAAATTTATTTAATGCACAACATATGAATGCATGATCAATCAGTATGCCAAACAATACATGTAGTGGCCTCGAAACTGCAAGCAACTCAAAATTATGCCTCCTGTTATCGGGGTTGGAGATAATTAACTGACACAAACCAAAATTCGAGTCTTAACACTTAGGTTTTATATTGATCGCACTATTGTGCTTAAGTCAAAACAAAACCATATATATATATATATATAATGTATATAATATACTTTCATTCCCAGTAAAAATTATATTTTTAGGATCTCAAGTCTAGTGATATGGTGGCCTTCGCAATCCATAAACACATGCCCTAAGTAGAAGCCACAAGACATGGCCCTTTACCAATGGTCGACGTCTTCCGACGCCTAGTAAGCTTATCAGCTTAGGACAGAGACTCAATAAAATGATGGCGTAGTTAGTGCCTAATCTTGCAGGAGGCCCTTCTCCTATGAGTCCCTTCCCATCTTCTACGTAAAGTGGCAGTTGGTGTCGCTCGATGCAATTATGAGGAATGCATGATTCATTGAAATTCTTAATCGTATAAGTGTTTATTTTGGTTTTCATGATGATCAGACAATTGCATTCCATACAATAACACATATATGTCATCACAAATAATTCCCGTTGTTATCTAATTAACAAGCCATAGCATTTAATCATAATATCATACGCATGCATTTCCCATATCTCACAAGTATCCAAATTCGATAAATATAAGTTTAAGTGCATCTATTCTACATGTAAAATTAAGTAAGGAGTCATCAGGAATTCATTCACTCAGCCATGCAGGTCAATTGAAGTGGTTCGAGGGTAAGTCGTCTCTGAAAGACGGGTCCCCTGGACATCGCAAATACGATACTATAAGGATTTGAAATAAGACTTAGTAAACTAAGTTAAAACCCTTTAAGTTATACTTTAGACTAGGTTTCGTATTTTTCTTGATTTTTTACTTAAAGTTCAATTGCAAATAACATTTTCATTTTAAATCCAATTTTTGTGATCTTATAGTCAATCTTCATTATTTTCGAGTGTAATTTAATGTGGTGAGGTTAGATTTTTGAGATGAGTATGTAAATCTACTTATAGGTCAGAACAGTAGCGATCCTCATGATTTGGAGCACTTTTGGGCTTTGTTTGATTATTGAGCTTTTTGATAACTTGGGAAATCCTTTGGGCTTGGGCTTAGGATCTCATTCTATGCTTAAAATACTCCTTAAGATCAGATTTCCAACTTTGATTTATACTCCTAAGGCTAACAATAACTTCTTGGGCTTAAGTTGTCAAATAGGCTTGTTTTTTATCCAAATCAAGGATAGTCACTTTCTTGGGCTTAGGGTGAATCTTGGGGGCTTCTTGAGAGCCTTAAAACAACTTTTATTGTTGGGGTAAGCTGCTGGTCAGAAATTTAATGAGGGTTCAACTTGGAGTTTGAGGCCTGTTTTGGAAGTTTTAGGCTTGGTTTTGAGTTTTAGGCTTCATACACTTATCGCACTTACCTTGGTTGGTCTTTTGACTTTGTTTACTTACTTTTAACATATTTTTAAGTTTCTTTTAACAAGGTTTCATATTTGGTTGTGGTGAATCCTACGGGTTCTTGCCATGATTTCCTTAAGTTTAGGTGTTAGATCATAAACCTAGGTTACTTATATTCAAATCTTAACTTAACTTCTCTTCCATGAGATGATTACTTAGCTCACACTTTACAAGAAAATAGTAGATCTTATACTTATTACAACTTCCATATCATAGTTCATGTCTTACAAAATTAGTTTCCTCATAAAAGCTTCATGTAGTGAATTCTGCTTTACCTAAGTTTAGATTTTTCTAGATTTAAACATGTTTAACTTAATAGAAGTGAAAATAACATCCAAATGGCCAATAACTCTTCACGTCCAACATGCTAACTCTTCATTCAAGTGCTCATTTCGTGATTTTCTCAACTTAAAACCTTCCATTCTAAGTGTTAAACAAGTATCTCTACATAACATCAACTTTACATGCTCATATTTCAACTCTCATATAAGGGTTTCATGAATTTGCTTCTTAGGGTGATCTTGGATACTTCATCAACTTATGATCACACTAATATCCTCAAGAAAACATGGTATCTTAACATGAAATACTAAGCTACTAACACAAAGAAACATTTACTCGTCCACAAAGTAAGAGTACGGTGGTTGTATACTAAGTTTCTACTTAAGCTTCTTGTTTTCCTTTGTCTTCTTGCAAGCTTCTTAAGTTACCAAAGTCTTGATGTTTAAGATCGGTTTTGGGGTGTTCTAAGGTTTCCTAAAATGGCTTTTGATGAGAACAAAGTGAAGGCAACAAAAGTGTTTTTGTACCGTGAGTGTATGTGCATAAAGGTGGTGGCAATTGTAAGAGAAGTAGAGCTTGGTTTCTTCCTTTGGTTTGTGTGTTTGAAGTATAGAAAAGACAATGAAGATGAGAAGAAATGGGAGAGAATGTGCTGGTTGTGGATGTGTGTGTAATGCATCCATAAAGCCTCTTTTTGTTATCTTTTATTAAGTACAATGCTATACTTTAACATGATTGGATGATATAAGCATTAAGGGGTGAATAGTGCTTATGAAGGACAATGAGTTGATGGTTAAATAACAAGGTATGGCCTCCCATTTCCTTTCTTTTCAACTGGTCATGTCTTGTCTGTAAGAGTATGGCCTTATCTCCTTATTTATTTTAAAATTAGATAGATAATGTAATGAGATAGCTTATTCTCATATATTATATGTTATGGTAGGATATGAGAATGGTCTTATCATAAGCTATTGATAAGTTATCAAGTGATATGTGATTTTAACTCTCAAATGATAAATTATTTAATGTGATTAGTTGGTTTGCCTATCCATATGTAACATAGCTTATAAATGAAAATAAGGGGATTATTTTATATGTAATTCTTTTAAAGTTTGGTTTTTAAATTAATTCATAAATCATAATTTACTTCTCATGAGATTTTCTAGAGTCGAATAAAATTATTCAAATTAAAATTTTAATAATTTAGGGCCACAAGTCTTTAATTACACTAGGGTTTAAGGTTTCGAATGGCTTAAAGTCAATTATTTTTGTGTTCGAGTTTTTATCGATAATTAAACTTTTGAATTGAAAAACTAAGTTTGTTTTCTAAATGTAAATTTAAATTCTCATTTTAGTTGATCCTTGGGAACATTCGAAAAATACTATTGGTTGATTCATACAAACATGGCTTATAAGTGAAGATAAAGGAATTATCTTGTATGTAATTCTTTTAGGGTTTGGTTCTCAAATTAATTTGTAGGTTGTGATTTATTTCTTAAGGAGTTTTAAAATTTTCTAGAATTGAATAAAATTTGTTCGAATTATATTTTTAATCATTTATTTAGGGTCATTGCTTTATTATGTGACATATATATATGTCATATGATAAATTAAGAAAAGAGAAGGAAATTGTTTAGTAATATATTTATATATATATATACATATTGTGGCACTACTTATGTATATAAGTAAAATTAATTTTGTAAATTTATTAATTTGTTCTTTTAACTAGCTTAGTTTTGTTGTTTATTATTACTTGAAATCATCCTTGATTCATTCGTTATTGGTTTTATACGATTTTGCAAAATTAATGATAATTTGATTGATTTAAGGCTTTTCAAGCATTAAGATAATTTTATAGAGTTTTAAAAATTTTTATGATTTAATATTTACGGTTTCTATTAAGTTTAGGATTACATTTTTAAAAGTACACATATGTAAGGATTGGGGTTTTCGTGTATGATTAGGGTTTTCAAATCGTATAATAGGGTCTTTCAAGTTCGTTTTAAGTTTTAAGTTTAAAATTTTAATCAATCTTCATTTCATATGGTTTTTTCAACTTAGGGAAATATCTGCAATACTCAAGTTCGACACTATATCTAGAAGGTTGAATTTGCGGAGTTTACAACAGATAAGGTAACCTTAGGTGACCTCAAGTGTTTATCTTGTAGCTTGAGCGAATGAGATCAATTCTTTGCTTGAACGCTATTTGATCTTAGAGAGTAGATTTTTCATAGTGGAATATTGTTTCTCTAATCTCTCTTAAAGTTCCAAATGAAGAGAAAACGCTGGGTATTCATAGGCTCTTGCGTATGATAGCATCCGTTTAATTATCTAAGCGATCAATGAATGAGATGAAGCCTGCTCAACTTATGATTATTTGGAATGAGCCCAAGGCCAATAGCTTTCTTTAGTGCATGAGCCTGCCTAAGAAAGATTGGAGATAGATGGACTGGCCCAACGATTCATATTCCAAGCCCACTAAACCAAATTTCCTTGAATCATCCCAATATATGGACTTGACTCCTTAGACCTTATCACCTAGTCTAAGGAGTTGAGCCTAAATAAATAATGTGGTAATTTTTAGCCCTCTACATTTTGTCCTTGGTCAAAATTCTTAGATGGAATGTAAGTATTTTAAGCATCAATTGCTTACTTTGAATAGTTAGGTCGCTACTCGGTTCACGTACATCATAAAATGTTGTGTTCTTGCCAAGTGCGCTCATACAGATGAAGACTTTGTTTAGTTTAGTGTTAGTGCTTCAAATTTTTATTCATGGTGACAAGTGCACTCATAGGGCTCACAGCTTCATTTAATTGCTCGTGTTGCTTTTGGTATGTTAGAGTAGTAATACCTCCATGGCAATACATTATATAAGCCTTCTATATCATATGAGCTTTCTTTATATGAGATGATTTCTTCCTTTCTATATAAATTATCCATCTCATTGAATTGCATTCCATGTGCTAGCTCTACCTTATGACTCACACCATCTTATTAGGGCCAAATTCTACCTTTTGTTGTGATCTCTCTTATTGTTATTATTATTATTATTTGTTAGGCCATTCTTCAAATTTAGTTAAAAAATCGAGATTCCAATGATGTTATAATATCTTGATGAGCCATTGTTTTTGATCATATGATTCTAAGTATATAAAAAGCCTTTTTCATGTAGCTCCAAATACATCTTCTATAGGAAGAATATTCATTATGAATCAAAGGATGGTATTCTTCAACCATCTTCAATGTTGATTAAATAGTTCCATATCAATTTATCATGAGAAGTCTATTGGCACAAAAATAAAAGGAACAAGAGCCATGCATAATTCAAGTTATGTGCTCAAATTTCGAGGCTCGCATATGAATTAACAATCAATGTGTAGATATAGCCACATGCCAACATACATGTAGATAAAAAAATGTCAATTTGAATTAATGTATTAAAGAGGACGGTTTTGACCTTTCTTCATTTAGTCTTCGTTATTAAACATATCTCCATCTCAACTCTATCAAGTCCCAATCGCAAGACATACATCTTTAACTGTACCTTTTCCATGCCCAACGTATCTCCTTTAAATTTGATATCATCCAAATTCATGACACTTTAGGTTCAAATCTTAATATTCATCTTCAAATCTCTTTATGTTTATTATAAATTCACATTCACCCATGTCGACATTTCTTCCATGTAAGTTTGACTTCGTCCTAGCCATAACAACGAGAGATCTTAGTAGTAAGTTCTCTTTCTTCTATCCCCTTTATTTTTTCCTTTTCTTTTTCTCACAATTAATATGGCTAAGCTTTCTTGTTACCATACATCGTAGTCTTGTGTTAGTAAAAACTCCACAAACCGAGCACAATAATAACGGTAGAGATCATCTCCTCTCGCAATAGTAACATGTTTCATCCATTGATTATCGCTTGAATATCCCTCATCTTTTGTTTGATAAACTTCAAATTGTAGTTCTCTTTCCAATCCATGTTCGAATTGCTCGCTTCTGGTCATCTATCAACAACCAATGAACACGAGCAAGTAATAAAATCAATCCATTAAGGAACTTGAATTGTTATACTCCATGCGAAGATAAGTGCTTCAACCATAGTGAGTGTCTTGAACTTCCATTAAGTTTTGCTGACTTGACTTTCTCCACTTTCTTTTATTTTTGGTTTTCTCTCTTTTTTTTTTTTTTCAAATCTTTTAGTTACCAAATATCTCAGCCCAAATATTTCACCAACTAGATTTTATTTCCAATTCAAAAATGTTCCAATGCATGTCAAATCCAACTCAAATATTTACTTATCGAGGAAATCTTTATTAATAATATTTCAATTGCCAATCTAAATATGCTTTCAATGAGAACCATATCTAACTCTACATGTTTAAGTATCATGAAAAATCCTTTTAACTTTTGGATTTGAACTTCCTTAATATCTTTGAATAATATCATCCAAGTAAGCTAAGATTTATCAAATCTTTTAATATCCATCCTTAGAATACCTTCTTAGAGGCTTTATATACTTGTAGGAAACCATCAATATTTTCTAGTCTATGCTAGCATCCATCGTGCAAACTTCAGTTTTTGACTAATAAGCCTAAGCAAATAAATATCAAGTGAATTAAGCTTGAGTTACGATATTCCTTTGGAGGAAGCACCAAGCAATTTCAACACTCATCAAGTTGTGTCTAGTGATTTCGTTTTGTCAAACCATTATGCATAAGTGCTTTCTCCTTTTTTTTTTTTTTTTTTGGTTCCATACTGATTCTCTCTCATTTTTTTTTTCCTTTTCATTCTCCATCTTGATTTGTTTCTTTATTTTCATAAGAGAAGGATAATTATAATATGGTATAATCCAATGCTTCCTTTATTGACAACACTCGGTTGCACATCAATAATAGCTTCTGACCGTTGCAATCTCAAGAACTTCAATTTATTTTTTTTCCTCTCTTTCTTGTTTGATATTTAGTCTCCTTGCTTACAATTCCATCCTCCTCTCTTATACTAAGTGTAAATATTCAACCGTCATGTTTTTTTCTTTTTCTTCTCATATATAACATTGACTTGTGCTCTAAGATGAAAAGAGATGTAGACTATTCCAAGTTGAAGCATGGAAGCAATGAAGCTAAAAGACTTGTTGGTGCGTCAAGATAAACTTTTGCCACCGGTCCTAGGTCCCTTAGGACAAGTGGTTAGACGAGACCATCTTTGAAGACATATTCGGGAGAAGAGCAAACATTGAAAAGCTTGTGCAACACCTTGCACTAATGATGAGCTCTAGTTTATCAAGTGCGAGTCTTGTGTTGATTCTAGAGATATCATTAGCAGAGATTCAGTGTTGTGCTTCAAAACGAGAGGAAAGAAAGCTACCTAATTTACATTCTTGAAAGAGCTACCCTCTAGATGGGATGATTGGGTAGCATACATTGTAGAGAAGTTAGAGTACATGACTCTATTGAAGAAGGCTAAAGTCCTCCATTCTATTACCACTTCCACTTGATTATGGTTACTACATATGAGTAAAATGGAAGTATGGTAAACCATTATTTTTTGGTAGAGTATCTAAAGTTTCTAGAGACATCATCTACAAATATTCAAAATTCAACACCATTGCAAATATGGTAGGACTTCTCCTATTACTTAGATGCTTTACTTTAGTTGTTCTTTTCTTTGACTACTATGTATGTCTTATCTTGTTAACTTCTTTGGTTATTCTTATACGAATAGTATAATAATTAATTTGCTCCTATCGACCTCAAAATCTTCTTTGAGAGCCAAAGTTGGCTAAGTGGTTCCCTAATAGGGAACTGACTTCTAATGAAGAAGCTTCAACCATGGCAAGTCCTAGCAGGCTTCAAGCGTAGTAGGCCTCAAGAACATCAAGCTTTACATGGAGGAGCATTGAGCAAGAAACCCTCAAATGCAGTAGGTCCTAGCAGGCCTCAAGCACAGTGAGCATCTTGCTCAGTAGGGCTTGAATGAAGTAGGTCCCAGTAAGCCTCAAGCGTAATAAGACTCGCACGCAGCAAGCCCTAATAGGCTTCACACACAGCAAGCTTGTTTTATAGTGAGTCTTGGTGAGACTGTAGGATTAACATCATTCTGTCAGTGTTTTGATTTAAAATTAAGAGGATAGACCTGCCTTTTCCTCATCCCCTGTTTTCCTTTCTTAGGGAGTTACAACTTGGATGGGTAAGCAAGTGGATTGTATCACCATAAAGCTATATCATATGTTTATCTTAAAGAAGACTAAGATCTTTACTACCATTATTGCTTTCACTTGATTGTGGTTCCCACATGAGTGAGATAGAAGCATGGTAGGTTAGGATTTAACACTACTTTAATTAAACTATAGTTTCTGCACAAACGCCAAATGCTAAGGCATTGCCTAGGCTTAAGGCATAGAGTCTAAGATGCTAAGGCATCACCTGGATGTAAGGTATGGAAGCTAAGATGCCAAGCATTGCCTAGGCTTTAGCTATGAGAGTCGAGATGCTTGTGTATCACCTAAGCTTGAGGCATGTGGGCCAAGATGCCAGGGTGTCTCCTAGGCTTGAAGCATGAGAGTCGAGATACTAGGGCATCACTTGAGCTTGAGGTGTAGGAGTCAAGATGCTAGGGCGATGCCTAGGCTTAAGGTGTAGGAGTCGAGATGTCAGGGCATTGCCTAGACTTGAGGTGTAGGAGCCAAGATGCCAAGGCACCACCTAGGCTTGAAGCATGGAAGTCGAGATGTTAAGGCATTGCCTAGGCTTTAGGCATGAAAGCCAAGATGCTAGGGGCGTCGCTTGGGCTTTAGACATGAAAGTTGAGATGCAAGGGCTTTACTTGGGCTTAAAGCATGAGAGTTAGGATGCCAAGGCACTACCTAAGCTTGAGGCATGATGATTGGGATTCTAGGGTGGTGCATGGGCTTAAGGCATAGAAATCAAGATGTTAGGGCATCACTAGGGCTTTCGGTGTGAAGGCCAAGATGTTAAGGCATCACCTAGGCTTAAGGCGTAGGAGCCAAGATGCTAGGGCGTCGCTTGGGCTTTAGGCGTGAGAGTTGAGATGCCAGGGCATTGCCTGGGCTTAAGGCATGGAAGTTAAGATGCTAAGGCATCACTTAGGCTTCAAGAGAGTAAGATATAGAATAGAGAGATGAGTAAGATAATAAAAGTTTTATTATTGAGTAGCGAAATTCATTCTTTATTTACAAAAGCAACAACATAGCTTGAACCCTTTTTTTTTTTCCTAACAAATCATTAATCACTTTTAGAACACTCGTACACTACTACATGAGTACCATGGCTTGGAAGCAAGTTGTTATGAATGTCATTATCTTTGATGATAAGCTCCCCATTTTAGATTCTTTCATGGAATATCTTTCTTAAGCTTTGACAATCCTTAGTAGGATGATTTATTGCTCTATGAAACTAAGAATATTTAGGATTTCTTCTTTCACTCTCTATAGGTTGGCGTTCAACTCTTAGTAACTTGATAGCTTCATCCTGTAACCAATGGTCTAGAGTAGCATGTACCTTGCTCATTGGGCATGGAAATGAAAGAGTTTTTGTATCTTTCTTAGGTCTTTTACTGGCATTAAAGTCCTCACGTACGATCGAGGACATGAATGTTGCTCATTTGTTAAGCTTACTACTTTCCTCCTGTTGCTTTATAATAGAGTTATTTGTCCTTCATACATTCTTAATGAGTGAAGCGAAAGAACATAGGGAAAGATTCTGTAGGTATACAATATACTCAAAGAACATCCCTTAGATACAGATCTTCACTAATTCTCTTTTGAATGTCTAGGGTGCGGTCTCTAAAGTGCTCTATATAATCCATCATATCTTCCTTCGGTTTTTGTTGTGTTCATCCCATCTTTGTAATCGTGACTCACTCTTAAGTGAAGAAAAATTTCTTTAAGATGAGCTTATACATAGTCCTTCATGAATCAACTAATCCCAAGTGGAGGTTGATATACCAAGTGTATGCCTTTTCTATCAGTGATTTGGAGAATTTTCTAAGCTTTAGGTCATCATTAAGCCTATAAGGCTCTAGAGTTTCGATAAATTTCAATAGGTGCTTCTTCGCAGTTCTCTTCTTGCCATTGAACAACATGAACATAAGACTTACATAGTCTTTAAGATATGGCTTTGCCGTGATGCATTGATGATATGGGAGTTTTAGCTTTAGTATTCTCATAGACAACCTAGCTTGTATTTCCTTCATATAAACGTTTAAGTCTTCCCTTATTATAAAGGAAGTCTTTGGAGTAGAAGCTATGGATACAGGTAGCGAAGCAGGAGTAATATTGGGATGAGAAGTAGTTCTACCCATGATTGGGATGATAGGATTAAGTGGAAGAGTAAGCACCCGTGAAGATGAAGAGCTACCTAATTAGACTCTTACATTCTATATTGCAGGGGTTGGTTGCTGTGTAGATTTTGGTGGGAGGGTTTCATCACCTCCTCTTTGTTGGAGATCTTGCTCAATAGCTCGAGGATTAATTGGTTGAGTTGAGATAGTAGCGCTTGGCTGTGCATAAACCATAGGATTAATAAAGCCATACCTTGTTGTGCAGCAACAGTGGCTACCATTCCAATGAGGATGGGTTGGAACATAGCCATAAACTGGTTTAAAGCCTTCGTAGCTTCTTACATTGTTTACATGGGATCTATAGGAGCCTCAAGCACTGGATGGTCATGGCTAGTATTCTTAAGTGGTGGGATTAGATTCTACTCATTAAGCTCCACATTAGTGTTGAGCTCTTATGGCGTAGTATCAGATGTACCAGTTGGTCTCTTCTTGGGAGCTATCATGTCTCTACAATCACTCCTCCCTAGTAGAGTTGCTAAAAAATGTAAATGTAGGGGTTCGATTGGAGTGGTCACGTATGTACTACGTGAATAACGTACTACACGTAGCGCGTTATCACTAAGATAGGGAGGAGGAATAGATAATCTCAGTGTCTTATTCTCACCTAATTATCCCTTTAGGTGACAATCTTGCTTTATTTCTTTAAAGTTACGTGTAGCGCGTTACTCACGTAATACGTACGTGACCACTCCAATCAAAGCTCTTAATGTGCTTAGGAGCTCAGTTATCACTAAGACTTACTGTAACAGATTTGAACCAATAGGTCCTTCAAAATATTTAAGGAAATAGAGAGAGCAGGTCTACAACTACTTAGAGTAGCTGACGTGAAATTGCTTGAAGGATACGATACATCAACAAACACATTATAACTTAACACTTCACTTGATATGATGTATAAGTTGATGTCAAGGTTCACTTACCACTAATCTTGAGCCACTCGGTAAGATTAGATAAGAGCATATGAAAAGTGGACTTAGAGAGGGTAGTTTCACAACAATAGTATATTTAATGTATATCTGTAAGGTAAGATGATTCCAACTTATAAGGAAAAGGGATTATTTATAGTAAGTCTCTAGAGCAACCATACAAATAAAGAAATTACAAAAAGGGATACAAAAGGGGAATTCTTAGTACATACGAAAAAGGGTAAAAAGGACAAAGAACAAAAAGGAAAAATTAGTACAGTGTCAGGTGAAATGGACAGGTAGTAGTGCAATATTGGTTCCATACATAGATTCTTTAATCACAGCAAGCAAGGGGAATCAAGATATTACGGCATTAAGGACTGTTGAGACGAGGAAGGGGTGCAACAAGTGTCAGTAGGAAGTTAGAAGAAAGTACTTGAGCCAAAGAAGAGTGTCTTATCACTTGGCAGGAGTCTCTCAACAACTAAAAGTTTGATCATTCAATATTGAGCCTTTATTAAGTGAATAGTCGGCATCGACATAAGAAAGAGAATAGAGAAGGGTGGAACCTCCCAAATTTGTCAAGGAATTCAGCTATCCTTCTTTCGCATAGTGTCAGTGAAGGATTGGAGGACTTAGAGTTGTGGGTAAGTGGGTTAGGCTTGATATAGATTAAATTAAGGAAATCAAAATAGGGCACAACACTCATGTAGTTTACTCCCCAATAGTTTTTCCCTTATAGGTTGATTGATAGCTAAGACAAGGATAGGAACTGAGTGTGGAGTGCTACCATTGAATAAGTATGATGAAAAGCTTGTGTAATTGATTTGGAATGTTTTGGGAAACAACTAATATCTCAATTAAGTTTAGTATCTTTAGTAAGTTTAGAATTTTCTAAAATTGTCTATCTTATTTCACTATTTTGGTAGGAGATATCGATTCTCTACAGTTCTTAAGAACTGTGGAATATTGGATATCCATAGTTATTTTTATTATACAATGAGTAAATGAACTAAAATTAAAGACCCTTGCGATTAACTATTTAGAGTCTTGCAATCTCTAACTTGCAAAATAGTTTTCTTATTATGGGTGTACATGTGATATGGAAATTTTAGGCAATACTATTAGGCCCCCTATAGAGTCCTTACAATTACCATCCATTAGAACAGACCATCCCTTGTCTTAAAGGCCGTCTTCCATTCATCTCTAAGCTTTATTCATAATTGGTGGTAACCACTTTTCAAATCACTCTTTGAAAAGATGTGGATACCATGTAACTCATCGAGCATATCATCCAATCATGGAATCGGATATTAGTACTTAATAGTAATTTTGTTGATGGTACAGTTGTTAATGCACATTCTCTATGACCCATCTTTCTTATGTACTAAGACAGCCGGTACGGTACATAGGCTCATACTTTTTCGAACGTATCTACAGTCCACCAACTCATCCACTTGTTTCTTCAGCTTGACTGCTTACTTAGGATTAAGTCTGTAAGCAGGTCAATTTGATAAGATAGCTTCAGGCTAGAGGTCAATGCAGTGCTCAATGCTTCTTAAATGACATAAATGTTTCGATATCTCGTCAGGAAATAGGTCGGCATAGTCTTGAAGTAGTTGCTACACTTTAGGAGGTAAGCTTTCGGCTTCTCTTACCTTTAAGAGTCTCTTGACTAAAAGGAACACATAGTTCTTTACTTTGACTTCTCGAGCAAATTAAGCTCGAGAAATCACTAAGGACTTATGTTGTAGTGACTTAGCAACCTTCTCTTAGGCTTCTTGTATTTCCTTGGACTCATAGGTGTCAGTATAATTTTCTTCCTATCCTTCTAGAACATGTAGGTGTTCCTCAACCCATTGTACAACACTCTTAATTTAAAAAGCCATGGTTGGCCGAGTAATATGTGAGAAGCACACATCAGAAGGACATCACAAAACACCTTGTCCCTGTACGTATCACCAATGGTAATTAGTACTCTAACCCATTCGGCAACATGTAAGCCTCCTTTCTCATTAAGCCAATAAATCTTGTACGGCCTAGGGTATGGGAGGGTTAGTAATTTCATGGCCTTTACTACTCACACTATGACAATGGTATAGCTCCCTTCATCAATGATCAAAGCGCATAGCTTGCCATTCACTCGGCAATTCGTATGGAATAGGTTCTCCTTTTGCTCATTCTCATCAGCCACAAATGCACTAAGGGATCAGTGAACGATAAAACAATACTCAACACCGCCTTCAGGAGGTATCTTGGCATCGGGGTCTTCCTAAAACTCTTCCAGCATTTGTTCGACTCCCGTCTCTTCCTCTCCTTCATACTCTCTATTTTAAATTGGGGCTTATCTCCTTTTATGGTCATGACTCGACAATTTAGAGATTGACTAGCCTCGTACCCTTAATTGAGACATTTAAAGCATTTAATTTCTTGGTTCTTTCTTCCAAAGCTCTAACCTTGGTCTCTTCGGACCTTAGGTTCCTTAGCTTTTCTGTTACCTTAACCTCCTTCTGGTCAAATTGGCACTTGCCCTCAACTTTCCACCTCGGAACCGTTTGATGCTCAGTCATTTCCTGGTCATTTTAGCATGCTGCTTCTATTCGGCAGCATAGGTCAACTACTTAGCATTCGACTAACCTAGTTCTGCCTTTGCCTTTTGACTCTTTGTGTTACCTTGGTGGCTTTGTCCAAAGTCGCAAGATTATGCAGCTCCATTATGTTACCAATCTTGGTCATTAGCCTAAAATTGAACCACACTACAATTTGTGTCTCGGGTTTGTCAACATCACATCTCATCATGACCAACTGAAACTCTTGGACATAGTCGTCCACCGAATGGTTACCTTGTCTTAAATCTTGTAGACGTTGGAAAGTGTCTTACTTATAGGGTTTAAGAATGAACCTACTTCTTAGAACTCTCTTCATTTCATTCCATGTGTGGATTTTGCGTCAGGCCTTCAAGCAAACATTTTACTACTTCTTCCACTAAGTTGCTGCATATCTAGAGAATTCCAATGCGGTTATTCAGATACAGACAGAATCCTCATAATCGTAGAAGTCGAATACCTTTTCGATCTTCTCCTCTTAATCTAAATAGTCATCAGCACTACCAAACTCGTTGAAGTTTGGAATCTATACCTTGAGGTGTTCAGCACCTCTAAGCACTTTAAACTTACACTCATCAATCCCAATACACTGTTCCTCTTCTTCTTCGTATTCTTTCACTTCATCTAACTCTAACCTTCTTCTTGCCAGTCTATTGGCATGACGGGGTGGTTTTAGTTTACAGGAAAGGCTTTTGGTGCTCATTCATTCTCTCTCTTGTTTTTTAACCCTGTTCGACTACCCTCTCTCTCGAGCTAGTCTCTAAGACTCTCTATATTAAAACAACCAAATTAGTTGCAATAGCATTAAGGTCTTATATCTACTTATCAGTAGTACGTGGGATTTGTTAAGTAACTCGACCACGACCATGAGCATCACTCTTCGCATCATTAATCTTTCCTTGAAAACTAGGATTCGACATTTTCAAAACAAAGCTTTAAAAAATACTCCTCACATAGGAAATCCTTCCACATACACAAATATCACGCGAACTATGAACTTGCTCTGTTCTTCCAAATGAAAACAGAGTATTACGAACAGTAAGCTAGTAAAGACTATCATTACATAGCTCTCAATCATAACCTTAAGCTCTGATACTAGGATTATATGATGTGATTAGGAGCTCAGTTATCACTAAGACTTATCATAGCATATTTAAACCAATGGGTCCTTCGAAATATCGAAGAAAATAAAGTAAGTAGGTCTACAATTGGTTAGAGTAGCTGACATGATGCTGCTAGGAGGATATGACATACCAACAAACACAACACGACTTGATATTTCACTTGATATGATGTACAAGTTGATATCAAGATTTACTTGCCACTAATCCTGAGTTATTCGACAAAACTAGATAAGAGTGTATGAAAAGTGGACTTATAGAGGGTAGTCTCACAAGAATAGTATATTTAATGTATATTTATAAGGTAAGATGATTCTGGCTTACAAGGAAATGAGATTATTTATATTAAATTCATAGGGCAGCCATACAAATAAAGAAAATACAAAAAGACATACAAAAGGGAAATTCCTAGTATATAGGAAAAAGGGTAAATAGGATAAACGAAAAAAAGGAAAAATTAGTACAATGTCAGGTAAAATGGATAGGTGGCAGTGTAACATTGGTTCCATACAGAGATTCTCTAATCACACCAGGTGAAGGGAATCAAGATGTTGTGGCATTAGGAGTTATTGAGATGAGGAAGGGGTGCAACAAGTGTTTATAGGAAGTTGGAAGAAAGTGCTTAGCTCGAAGAAGAGTGTCTCGTCACTCAACAAGAGTCTCCTGGCAACTGAATGTTTGATCATTTGGTACAGAGCCTTTAGCAAGTGAATAGTTGGCGTCGGCATATGATAGAGAACAGAGTAGGGTGTAACCTCTCGGATTTGTTAAGGAATTCAGCTATCTTTTTTCCGTGTAGAGTCTCTTATCATTGATAAGTTGCCAAGAGAGGATTCTTTGAGTGAGAGATTAGAGGCCTCAGAGTCATACGCGACTAAGATGACCAATAGTCAACAACTCATCACCCCTACATTTACATGTATATAAATAATGCAGTAATTTTTTGCCCTCTACAGTATATAAAAGCATACTATACAAATTTATAACATTTATGTATTTTGGTATGTTTATACATACATATATGTGTATATGTATAGTATATATTCTTACATATACAAAATATATATATATACATATATAGTATGTATATATAATGTATATAGTATACTATATATATGCTATATATATTATACTATATACTATGTCCCACATAAATATATATACTATATATAAAATTTGTGTACGTTGTGTATGAAATAGATATGAGCAAATCTAAATATAGCGTGTATACATAGATATACACTTCATATACTATACACTATATATAGATTTGTATATATAAATATGCCGGTATATATAATTTATATACCATAGAAGTATGTATATATATATACTTTATATATTGCATACAATATGTTGATAACACTTTTTAGTAAAATAGGTTGAATGTTTAAATTAATAATATTAAGGCTTAAGCCTAGCTCTAAGGGTTCAGTTTATGTACAAATATCCACTTGCCTACTATATATATAAGAGAGGACCTTTAGGTAAGAGAGCTCTTTTTTTCATTTTCTTTATTTCTCTACTACTTTACAGTTTCATTCTTTACAAAGAGGGTTGACTTAAGTGCCTATACCTGAGCACACTTCGATGCCCCATAGTCATGTTTTGTTTTGCAGTATTTACGTATTGAAAGTAAAGATATGATATCAACAATTAGTACTGGGAAAGGAGTAATTCATCGCCATAGTTTCTAAGGATTTATGGAGATTTTCTGATGGAACATTTCTTCATTTTACGGATTTTTCTGGGTTTGGATTATCCCAATTTCGTTTCCTTATTTTGTCTCTGAGTGAATATGTTTGTAGTTCGCCTATTGGATTGCTCTTTCCCTGTTTCTTTTGTTTATGTTCTGACGTCTGATGATGCTCTGGTCTGATTCTGAAAGTGTTATTCCTTTAGATGTTTCTTCTTTCGTCAGAAATTTGTTTGCATCGTAAAAGTTTAAGAAACTGCCATGTAACTGCTTTTCTGTCACCATTGAAGGGGGTTCGGATTTTGTTTACGCAAAAACCAGTCGAACACCTGTCATTATTTCGTGGCTGAAATTTGCTTGTGCTGAAAAAAATTTGAAAACCCCCATGTGACTGCTGCTGTATCGCACAGTGAAGGGGTTGGGACATCATCCGTGTAAAATTCGTTAATATCTGTTACATGTTTTGGGACTCATCTTAGTATATTCTCTAATACGTGGTTATAAAATCCAACAAATTCTCCTTTCAGCCTTTGGAAACTTCGCCGAAGGAGCTTGTCTTGCTAATTGACCACCATTAATCACAATACCTAAGCGGTCGTTTGATGTAGTCCTTAGCACCTATTTATATTAATCTAATTTTGTTGTTGTTAGATTCAAAACAATCACAGGATTATCAGCGCCAAAGAATTATTTATGCCGAGCCACCATATGCAGCGCCCAGCGGCTTGCGCGGTCAGAGCTTTTCATGGGCAGCAGCTTTGCTTGGATATTATGGTTTGTTGCTCATGAACAGATGGCCCAGATTCTTGAATGAACTACGACCGCCGACTTTGGGCTAAAACCCGAATCGGGTAAAGTCGTATCCGTGATCACCTGCATAGGTCAAAGTCTGGACCATCATTTCTTTCACCGAGATCAAGTTTCGGACTAACTAAATAGCAAAAGCGCTTAATCGCCAATACATCCGAGTTGCACTGCGGTTTCATGTCCGACCGGTTGTGATTCAATTTGCTGAGCAGCGTGAAGTGTGCCATTGTGTGTCGTGCGAGCTGCACGTTAGTTTTGATCTTGGAGCTACCCGCGAACTGTTTATTGTTTCTACCAAACTGATGAGAGTTCATGCTGAACTGATGTTTGAGTTGAAATTACTCCATGCCGTCCTTATCTTACATAAAAAACAAAAAAAAATGACAAAAGGGGGAGAGAAGAGATTAAAGGCAGTTGTATTCTTGAATTCTGTCCGTGTCGTACGTCCCCTGTAGTTTCGGTCAAGTTTACGTCCCACCGACGACAGCTGCAATCCCTGTCTCCTATAAATTCGGATATTTCTCTTAGTGGTATTGGACTGTTCACAACTGTCCTCTTGAGGGCCTGACACGTGTAGGCAACACCAACGCGCGAATGACGATAGCAATTCAAGCCAAGGTTAGGATATAAAGCAACAGAATCAATTTTATTTGATCCCAGTTCAGACCGTGTAGTGCCAACATCATCGATGGAGACACCTGCTTCTGAAACAGTACTAGCATCCATTTTAAGGATATATGTCACAGGACTCAGTCTTTAATTGAAAATCAACCTTTGAAGAAGATCACCACGGCATGGATGTTGAAGTAACTGGAAAATTCAAAATGTGGAAACCAGACCAAGTTGCCGAGCTAAACCAAGCGCGGAAAGTGTTTAAACAAAATACGACAGACAATCTCCGAGCAACAAATTGAGTCGACGCTACGCTTCAACTCCGTGAGCTCCTAGCTGTACTTATCGATGCCAAGCAGTTCTGCAAGAGCGAAGCTATTTCTACGTTAGGCCGAGCAAACAAGTTGAACTTCAATATGAGCTGAGCTCTTCATCGTATGAGACACATCGAACAGATGACAATCCTCATGAACGGCGATGTCCAAACATGATGTTGACGAATTGAGCCAATGTGAAGTTCATGTGAACAAGACGAGTAGCTCCTTCATCGAGCATGAACAGGGATGACTCGAACAACAGCTCTGAGTAGCCACGTAACAGATCCGAGAACACATACAGCTGCACTGTTGATATATTTGGGTCACCAATCTTGCCGGGAATGCAACGATAATGGACGTAACCAAGATGCCTTCAAACTTGCGAGTTGAACTATCTACTTATAGCAGCAATACCTTTAGCAACAGTGGAGTTAATATCTCGTTGCTGATGCCTTCGTTCGTTTATACCACGCTTTTCCAGTAAGAATGCAATGCGAAATAATTTTACAGGAGGGAAGCCATGACTCTAGTCTCGGTAGTTCAGGCGCAGTCGATGTTTTCCCACTTGCAGCTGAAGTGGCCAGAGCAATACACAGTAGAGCAGCTTGCTGCTCTAATTTCCTCAAGACCTAGCAGTGACTTCAAGATCCTTCACTTAACCGACCAACTTGCCAAAAGCCAAGTAACTTTAACGAGTTGAGAACACCGAAGCGTAGGGCTGCGTACAACTGAGCAACAACTCTACAGATCGTCTTTGGTGCATCTCAGTCTAGCTGCTTGTGTAGTACGTCCTTATTTTTGTGCTCAAGCTTTCTATCGCTGTTATTGCTCTTGGAATGCTCGGATCATGGCTTGACTTTATTAAGGAGGGTGCAGTTATGGTAGGGGAATTTTTGTTCGTGACTCACGCGAAGCTCGAAGAATGTTCATGGCAGCTCGACTTGATACCGCCCAACTGCTATGTGTAATAGCTGAAGATATAGTTCCGTGCTCCGTATAGCAAATGAAAGCGAATTGAGACTTACTACCGAGCTCTGATTGACTCTACATGTTCCTTAAACTTCTCCGAGCTGCTGCAAGTAGACAGATTTGCCGAGCTGATTTAACTGTCGAACCGAGCTGTGCACTTGAGATTAAAAGTGCGGACGCATGCTGAAACAGAGACGTGCTGTTGTATAATTTCTACCGAGTTGTCTAGTGGCTATGTCGAGATGGTCCTACCACTCCTTTGGTCTGAGCTCCTTAATGGCCGAGCTGACCTTCAGAGAACACGCGCGAGCTACTTCATCATATCAACCCGAGCTAAATAATTGTTGCACTCCACCGCGCCGATCTAAACTCCCAAAATCCTGAGTTGTCCTTGGTAGTGGCAGTTTGGCAAGCAAAACCCAAGCTGAACTTTACCGATCAGCGGTTGCTACAAACTAAAATTACCAAGCTGAAATTATAGATTCAAGCTAATCGTTCATAAGTCCATTGCCGTGCTATAACATCGACGAAGTGACACTCAACCGACCAACTTCTTAATATAATGCTGAGCTCACAGCTGTACCGGGCTCACACTCGAAGTGCTCTAATATGGCTTATGATTCGAGTCGAGCCGCACTTTCCGAACTCCTAGCTCATTAAGTAAATCAAACCGAGAAAGCCTGGAGATGGCCGTTTTCTTTTTGACCGAGTCGATCTCAACAGTAGACAAATAAGGTTAGAGCATGAGTGTCCGTGCATTTCTAATCCATTGCCAACATGAGCTCTTGGGCAGTAAAAAAGTTACAGACCTGAGTCGGCATTCACGCTCCATATCCAGACTCTTGGATATATGTTCGGTGTCGAACTAGAGAGTATTTAAATCGAGCTGAGCTCTTATGAGCAACAAAATCCGAGCAACTGTGTATGCCGCCTTGTATGTCATGTTTCTTTTAAACTTGCCAAACTGAGCCTTTGTATGATGAAGCTAATACCAAGCTCCAAGCTCCTTTCAATCGAGCTCTACTTGAAGGACCGTAGAAGCTTCAATCATTGAAGTCCACTTTACAAACTCCAGAGCTCAGCTCCATGGATAGCAACTACAGAATTTCCCTATTTCCATGCTAAGTTATGCCGGTAAAGAGTAATACCAAGCAAATAAAATAAAAAAGTGTGACTCTTGCCGATCTATGCAACGTGATAGGCCCAAGCAAGTTCCTATTGAGTTGAACAAGCTCGAGGACGGTTGTAGCAAATCCCAGCATAAGCTGATGGGAAAGCTGATCCATGTCATATACAAGGACCATTTCATATGATCCTCATGGTCTAAGTGAGCTCACATGATCTTGGGAGCCTACTCATACATCAACCCACATTGATAAAAGATGAGTAAAACTCCCTTGCTGCTATTTATGATTTGTTAAATCATTTATCTTTAAGATATGCATTTTACGTTGTACCATCATGTGAACTTGTTTATAGTACTTACACTTGATTCCTAGATTATGTATCAAATCATATGTACCTATATGTTTCTTTACGACTTAAACTTCAAGGAGTCTGATAATGAGAAGTATCGACTATTTCGCACTTGTAATAATTTATCCAAATCTTAACAAACTTATTTCTGCCTCCTTTAGGAGATGAGTACACAAATTCAAGAATAAACTAAGGCTAAAGAAATGCTCCTTGCTTGAAGCTCACACAAACATAATTTGCTTACTAGCTGCTCCTCAATAGCTCTAAGCCCTATTATAGGGTGACGAACAAATCATATAAAGTGTTAATCCCTAAATCTTATATTTGATGGACAACAAGAAAAGAATATTCTTAGATCTCTAGGTCCTAAGAAAGGACAACGAGAGCTGAAAGCTTGAAACCCTTTTAAGAGTAATAGATTTAAAGCTACAAGACCCAAGAAAGGATGATGAACGATTTGATAAGCCTTAAGCCATCAATTGCTGATGAGCATGATGCTATAAGTCCTAATAAAAGATGACGAGCTATTTGAAAAGCTCTAAGTCATCAATTGACGACGAGCATAATGCTCTAAGTTTAATAACTAGATGACAAACCACCTAGAAAGTCTAAGCCATCAATTGGTGATGAGCATAATGCTTTAAATATAATGAATAGATGGTGAGTTGCTTAAAATCCTTAAGCCACTAAATGGCAATAGGTAAAATACTCTAATATGACACCTTATATGGACAACGAGTAAATAAGTCCAACGTCCTATAGCATTAAAGGACTTGAGGCCAATCGGCCTTTTGAAGCTTTCACCTCTTTAAGCCCTTATGTCATGCCTTGAACAGGAGAAGTTATCACAATCTTGCTGTGTAAACTAATCTAAGATAGAAGCTGACCTCATAGCTACTATCGTAGATATAATTTACACAAAGCGTATATAACTTAACTAGCTTGAAGCATCCATTCTAATACCTATGAATAATCAAATCTTTGGTATAGCTTTATAAAATACTTATTATTTATAACCTGTTATCTCATAACATAATAGTACTTATATAAACATTTTACATCCAAAGTTATAATTTATTACTAAAAACTATAGGTTTAAAGTCTAATTACAATAAGATATGAAACTAGTGGGTGTCCTAGAAAATTCCCAATTAGTTTCCTTAAACTCAAAAGAAAAGTCAAAAGCCTAGATTCTATAGATTTCTCATTCCTCACGTTCTCGGTCAACAACACACTAACCTAGGAGCAGTGGTATTTGAACATGTTAGTCTTCACTCGGTGCCTACAAAAGAATATATGGGGGTATGAGTATAACTAGCTTAGTAAGTGGGACGAAGTCAGAAGAGTACCAAACAATCACATGCAAGGTTATTAATCATGATGAAATGCAACGTAATTAATCACTTGAAACATTACACAATGTTATCTGGTTTATTGTGAGATTAGAGAAATTACATTCGCTCTAACTTGGATCGAGGAGTTTCATCATGACTCAAATCAAACCAAACTCGGGCTTATGCAATGGAGAATACCCTAATCTTAGTACCACCTTCGAGCTATGGCCCTTACCCTTACCACAATCTCCTCGCCTATCACTTAGTTCAACTAAGGATGAGGAAAGGACTACTTCAGCTATTCTCAATGGAGGGAGTCAGTATTTAGCTTGATGCTTTTAATCATTTCCCTTAATGGTTGTTATGCATGTCTAGTTTCGTTATAATCGAATCATTATTATTTGTAATTAAGAGTGACTAAACAAGTTCATACAATACAGAAACAATATAATCACGCAAAACAACAAGCCAAGGAGTTCAACTCCTGTTACAATTGATTACCAATCACACGTATGACATGTGCACAATTAACTAATTATAATCACAAATAAAAGTACTTTTAAGTTTCCAAATACTGTAATATAGTATCTCAACAAGTGGTAAAGTTACGATCCCAAATTACCTGTTTAGATGCTTATTGTGAGAGACTCGCGTTGTTAACAATTTGATCATTGGGAGATTTTATATACACAAAATCTAAATTTAGTTTTCGTAATAGTTACAAAAACATTAGGTTTTTATCTAAAATGGTTATATATATATAAAGTATATTATCATAATAGTATATAGTTTTATTATATAAGTTGAGTTAAGTTATTAATTATTAATAAAATATGTAATTATACTATTATGTATAATATATCATTTCAATCATATTGAAATGTACTTTTAATCAATTAAATCACGTTTCAATTATAGTAAAGTAATCAAAATACGTAAATTCTAGTAATATTATAGAGTTATAAGTTATATTACTTAAGATTGTTTGATTTTAGTAAAAATAGTGTCATTGGGTTTGTACAGACCTAGCGACATATATTACAGATCATATCTCTAGAGATGACTTTTACTAAGTAATTCGAATTTCTAACACAATTATATGTATCTAAATAAATACTATTGTATTATATGTATTTTATGTTATTAAACTATATTTTACCTAATTTATTAATATAACTCTATAATATGGATATTATTTAACCTTAATACGCATATAACATATCCTAATCGTTCAAATATCATTAAATATATTAAATATACTTTTTTATCAAATCTAACTAGTACACATATAGATAGTTTTTATTTAATTATTTATCATATTTTAGCCTGTTATTACTAAAAATAAGTCCTGATTCGTAATTTAAGTTATTTTACTACGTAAATTCGTAATAAATAGCTCAGGTCACCAAATAATTCATCGAAAATTTTTATAGACTACTGAAAATATAGAGAATTCAGTTATCACTTAGTTACGTATCATCGATTTATTATCTATATACTCGAATTTAAATTTTATCCTTAAACTATACTTAATTACCTAAATATTATTCTTTTTATACAAAATTATTTTCAACCTATCTTAGCATTATAATTCACTAGGAGTCAGTATGGGTTACTTTCACCAATTATTTTCATAAAACCTATTTATTTCATATTTTTACCTTGATTTCTAGATATTTTTAGGTTGAAAAATACAATAAATGTTAAAAATATTCAAATAAATAATCATGCTACATAGCAATTATCTATATATCATTTATATCCTATGCAAAAATTTTGAGCTAGAAACAACATCATTTGATACATTTATTTTGAAAGTTTAAATTCAGATGAATAATGATTTTCTTAAGTAAGTATATTAAATATTCAAAATTTTACAAAAATAAAAATATCACACAAAAGCATATCTAAAATAATCTAAATATATTTTTTTTTCCAAATTTTTTTAAGTGGATCTGCTATTTTTTAAAAATAAGGTAGAAGTTTGACCTTACTGTTCTTTGGTACTCTAGTGACCAATGGTAGATGAAGTGTTGTCAAGCAACCAAGACGTTGCGGGTTCTAGATGTTGGTAGAAGGGCTTTACAACAAATCATGGTTTTTGCCCTAAGAACTAATCCAACTCGGTAATTGCTTTGTTTTTGCATAATTTTTTCTTAATTTTTTTCTATTTTCCAAATTTTTTTCTCTATTTATTCTAGGTTCAAACTTGCTAAACTAAGACTAGTCTGCTATGGTTCACTATTTATAAGTGCATGCCACTTGGGATATTTTTTTTTCATTTATCCTTCATTAATTGAAGTAGGAGGTGTCTCTTTCTATCCTAATTACTTTTAAATTAGCAATTTCCAACCTACACAGCTTGCTATGAAAAGTTTCGAACCATCCTCAATAATTTCTAAACGTTTTTTAGCCATTTAGATAAGCTTAAATAGATATTTTGATTAAACATTAATAATATATATTATATTAGTATTTAATTATTTTATTAATATACGAGTATATATATCCTATGTATATATCACGTGTAGCATATAATTATACTCATATAATTATGTTTCTAACATATCTTTTATTTTTAAGATATATTTCTTAATTATTTTTATGAATTCAATACAATATATATAATTAAATAATTTGGAGTTAAGTTACGAGTATAATTATTATTTATACCGAGTATATTCATAAAAATATGTACATATTCATATAGTAAATTATAATTGTAGACACCTAATTTTTGATTTTTTTTAATAGGGTCTTAAATAAAAAAATAATTAAAAAATGAAAATAATGAAAAATGGTGAAAATATAAAAAAAATGAGGAAAGAAAAAGAAATTATAAAAATTTTTAGATTTTTAGAATGTATATTTTTTTAGGGTCATTTAGTTTAGTTTTGGTCCAATTCAAATAATCATTTTAAAGAGTTACGTGATTTAAGTACAATTTAATTGTATTAAATATTAAAACACAGGCCAATGGCCTAATGGATAAGTATTGGAGTATTGATATGGAATTAGCTTGAAGTCATAAGTTTGAATTTCCCTATGCACTTATGTGTCTTTGATTTCTATCCTTTTATTTTTTACAAAAAGCGAGTTGAATGCACGTGATTTATATCTAATCAGAATCATTTGAATCTAGTTTGATTTTTATTAAATTGGATTTGAATTGATATAAATGATTCGGATTTAATTTAATTTATATTAAATTAGATTTGAATCAAATAAGAGATTGGATTTGATATGATTTGTTTCTAGACTTTATAAATACGGATCGCACAGTATAAAGCGACACAATTACACCCACACTAAGATTATACACTCACCAAAAAGAAAAAGTAGTTTTCATCTTCAACCAATTCCCCTCGCTAACGTCGAGCAAGTGACTGAAACAAACATCGCAAACCATTGTTCACTACCCGCATGTTCTCACTCTTGAATCATAAAGCATGTTGCACAGGCACACGAGCCCCACTACTCGATTTCAACCTTAATTAAACCCACTGTCGTGTGCCCTCAAACACCTATTGTACTGCCTCCAACCAATTCCCAATAAATACACCAATACACCAAGCTCCTAATCCTCAATGCCATCACACTCAAATACAGCCGCTTTCTGTCTTTAATTCGCTCTTAACATCAATTGCCGTCCATTATAGAAATATGCTACACGCTACAGCAGTTTTTGTCTCTTATCCTTCAATTGGTCAAGCTGTGAACAGCGAATAACATCACAAGGTGAATATCCATGACCAGCAAGCCACTACATCATCACGAACTATACCGCCTGACTACACACACGCCTCACGTTGTCTAAATCCGCGCACGCCACTGCAATAGCCACATTCGCCGCGTCCATAACATGACACCCAACAGCGATCAACATAGCAAATCTTCATCCGTTCACCTCGCTGCAACAATTAAGCGCAAGCTCTTTATTGACACGCCACTGTTGATCATGAGAGATCACATACGCCTTCCATTGTTGACCGTCGTTCCAATACCGTACGCAATTACATTCTAGTTGCAGTACATCTCCATTGTCGATCACCAACGAACTCTATAGTTCACAGAAGAGCATCGCAACGAATAACAACTAAGGTTTAGTTGTTGGAATTTTTTTTTTATTATTATTTGATTATTATTATATTATTAGTTCGTTAATTATTTAATAGTATATATATATACATTATCTATGTGAATATATTAGTTTAGGAAACTTTTAGAATTAGTTTTTATATTAAGTATATTTCCTGATATTGTTAATTTACTTAGGTAAGATAATTGTTTAGTAGTAACATAGATATAAAGTTATATAGACATTAGATAAGGGATTGTTAAGATTAGTTTTTTTTTTTATTATTATATGTATACATTATTATATTTTATTAGTTAACATGATATATGTGTACATATATATATTAGTCTAGGAATTTTTTTAGGATTTCTCACTTAGAAAATTAATTTTTTAGAAGTAAAAAATTAATAAAAAATCAATAAGATTTTTTAAGATGTTTTAGAGAGTCTTTTGATCACTCGAGAATTAAAACCCCCTCATATTTTGTTTAAATAAACCAAATCAATTAATAACATAAACTCAATCGATTTTAAAAAATTAAAATAAACCAACACACTAAAGTTTTTTAAAAAAACTATGATTGTCTGATTCTGGCTAACGATTACATAGGCACCTTCAGGGTAACAATAAAATTTGTAGAAACTTAGGTTCTTTTTTCTTTTATTTTTTCTTAAAAAATATTATAATTTAAAGAATAAACCTAATTTCGGTAAATAAATAGTGGTGGTCGTTAGGGTTTAATAGGTTAATCCTTAAATTCGGAACCATTTGGTTTTTCATTTAAATTGAAATCAAATACTAGTAGCCAAATCGTAATTAATCCACCTAAATAATTACGATTTCTTTTCTTTTTCCTAGTTCTAATCAAGTAGTGACTCTAAAAATTTTTCTAAGTAAAAAAACTGGAATTTCCCAATTTCTCATTTTATAGCTTAATTAACTTATCATTAAGTTCTCGTTGCATTCTAAGCACGATTTTAGGGGTTTCGAGTCATTTTATACTATATTAAATAACCATACTTTTAAGGGAAAAATTGGAATTTTGGATCGTTATTTTCAAAATCTAACTTAACTGAGTCACTTCAACTAACTTTTTTATTTTAGTCATAAAGTTTGGGCTCAATTGGATAACTTTTCTCTAAAGGCCTTAAATCTAAGCTTGATTACCCTAATGCGATTATAGGGGCTCACACTTTACCTTTTCAATCATGCCAACATCTTCAAGTGTTCTAACCTCTCGATCTTCACCTCTTCAAGCCCTTGTAGCATCCTCATCCTTTTAGAACCTTAATTATAAGCATTTCCAAAGCTCTTACAAAATCAACCTCTTTAGATGCTCTCTATTGAACTTGTTGTCAAAGAGAGTGGAGGGCAGGTGGTGATAGCATTTTTTAGTAAATTAGGCCGAAGGCCTAAATCAGTAATATTAAGGCTTAAGCCAAACTAGGCCTAGTTCGGTAGAAAATCTACTCGCCTACTATAAATATAAGAGAAGACCTCTTAGTATTGGAGCTCTTTTTCCATTCTCTTTATTTCTTCACTACTTTACAGTTTCATTCTTTATAAAGAGGGCTGACTTAGGCATCAAAGTGGCCATATTAGAGAACCTTTCAATAACCCCTGTAGCCATGATTTGTTTTGTAGGTACTTGTATACTAGAAGCAAAAATCTGATATAAAAAAATGTACTATGTATATAGTATGTATGTATATGTACTTTATATAATATAATATATAATATGAAATTTTATTAATAAAAGAAAAAATGAACAAAGAACCAAAAATTAAGAAAGAACAAGAATTAAAGGGAAAAAAAAAAAGTAAAGAACTTATTAAAAATTTGAATTATTGGTGATTCTAAAAAAAAAACTAATTAAATAAATTTTGTTATCAAATATTCCACTTAATTAAAACTCTTTAAAATAATATTTTTATTTTAATTTCACACAAAAAAGCTTACATGCTGCCCTCATGCTTTCATGTTTATGCCTAGGTAGCTCATTAACCTTATCATGCTATGTGTGCCTACCTAGGCTTAGGCTCATCCTTGATCATGTCTTTTACATTTTTGCATATCATGCTTTGGTAACTCATGGGGTAAGCCCATACATGCTCATACTCAAAAGTTCGGCACACTTACCATACCTATAATATGTGTAACCTTATGGTCAAATGCATGAAACATATTAACCGTTAAATGTATATGGCAAATAGTTTTGGAATTTATTTCTTTAGTACTCCATTGTATTGGTTGCATACAAATAGTCATGGGTCTTGCTTTCTTCGTATTTTTATTTTCTCTCCATTATGCTTCTTGTATTATATTTTCTTGAACATTTATATTACTTAAGGAAGACTTGAATGGTGTTAAAGTTTGAGAAAGTATCAATATGAAGTAGATTAGGTAGCAAATTGAAATAAATGGAAGACAAAGAGGATAAATACTTATATGTAATCAATAAAGATAGCTTTACCAAAGAAGATAGCAAGAGAGCTTAAAATACTTATTTAATTGTAAATTAGGCCATAAATTAATGTTTTCTATTATACAAGGCTGGTATTGAAATCATTCCTCACATTAAAATACTCGTCTTCCTCATCTTATTTTAATTCTTGGCTTTTGGATCAACTTAACTCCAATTAACTATTTTAACAACTTCAAATTTCTATGAAAATGGCATAATAATAGTAATTATAATATGAATGATATGAACACTCGTAAATGTTATATGTGTATTTAGACTTATGTGATGATGTAGGAAATAGAAAGCGTTAGGCTTTAGGCATATTAAGGTTGTTTGGCATTATCACTTTAATTCCTAAATTGGTAATTTGAGATAAGTGTTTAAAGGAAAGTAAGTGAATTGAGAGAGTCTAAAGAGCTTTCCTATTACACTCCTTAGCCATTTATAGAGACAACTAATAACTACAATGGAGTGGCAATTAAACTACATAGAACGTGTAGAGCCATAGTTGTTAAAATTACAATTTTGTTAATACAATTTATCGGTTTATGGTTCTAGGAGGTCTTCTTAATTAATTCGATATAAAATCGTTTTCTTTTAAAACCTTATATTTTTAACTGATTTTACATATCAAACTTGGTAAAAACTTAAACTTTTAAATGAATTTATAGATTCTACATATATAAGTTAAATGGGAAAAAGAATATATATATATATATTTATATATATAACTAACTAAGGTTCTGTTTAGATTGTCTTTTTTATGTTTTTATCTTATCTATATTTGTTATGTGTATAATCTGTATTTATTTGAAATTTGGTGTTTAGAAAACTATTTTATTTATTTCTTATTTGTTTTTGTGTCATAATTATGATAAATGTGGTAATTGGAGTGTTAAAATTAGAAAATGAAAATTTATGTACTTTTAAGAGAAATGATTTTAAAAATATATATTTTATGTATTGAAGATTGTTATTTTTATTGGTATTTTTATAAATATGAATAAAGTCAAAAGTTAAATAAATTCAACTTTATAGGGATTTTTATTTTAGAAGAGAGATGACAGGAATCAATCCCCTAGACCGATTACAAGAAGCTAAGCTAAAGGACTTTAAGGACTGGTATAGAAAATACTAGCTCTAAGCATTAGCCGAGATGGGGACCCCTTTTTTGATTTGACCTCCTACTGACCTCTCTCATATCCTCGTGTGTATCCAATATACTCCTGCCTAGTTGCTAAGTCTTGATCCAAAAGGTAACTTAGGAAAGGTTGACCAAACCGAGCTCTCCAATTGACCACTAGCGCTTGACTCCAATTTAGCTGACTTCCTAACCAGACTGATTGGCTCCTAACTTGATCTAGATTAGGTCGACCCTTAACAATTAGCACTTCTTGTTTCTATCTATGTTGTATCATACTCTTGATGTTTAGCCATCAAGCAACACATGTTTTTTGACACAACATTCTAGAATGATTCTTTCTCTTTCGTATCGAATATTTTTCATCCTTTTTACCCCTTTTTAGTATGATTCATGTAACGTGATTGTAAAATACCCTTTTACCTTTTCATACATGTAAAATAACCCTAGTGGGCAAGTGTATAAACCCTTACTTTCCTTATACACAAAATCATATCTAACTTTCAATACAGATATTATTCATTTTGAGTAACCTTAGTGTTCTCGTTATCATTCAACTCTTCTCTATTCCCTTTAGTAAAAAATAGTGGCGAGTGACCCATCAATTCGGATCGATGTGTCATATCTAGCGAATTGTTGGTCGAGTAGGATTGGGGGTGCGTCATATCTATTTGGTAGTTGCCCAAACTTTGCTAGCTTTTTTTTTTTATTTTTAATTCTTGTTTCTTTTTAGTTCACTTTATTATAGTGCCTCTCCGTGTGTTCGACCCTGGAGACACATCAATTTCGCTGGTATTAGAGTACGGTTCTGCGAGGGAATGTGTGAAGTTGCAATGAAGTCATGGTTTGTTTTACTATTAGTGGCTGCTATATTCCCTCCATAGCTACTGCAGTGTGCTTGAGTGTTCGTAAGTGTGGTTTCATTGTTACTCTATCTTACTTTGTTTTTCATTACGAAAATAAAGCAAGTTTATTCCTATTCTGTTTAGTGACTATTGGGTATTAAGGTTGTTAGTAGTTTGTTAATCTGTTTGAAAAAGTTTTACACTATGTCGGATTCAAGTGTTTAAGGAGTTATCGGTAACTAAGGTAGTGGCACTCAACTTGGTCATTATCATAATGGTAGTAACACCCCAAGGTCCATTGATAACTGACTTGATAGGCTTACAAACCTTGTTGAGAGTCAAGTTACAGCTATGCAAGTAAACAAGCAACAATCTCAAGGTGTACAACTGCCTAACTTATAAGAGAATGCCCTTGAGAGACCCTATGGCTAAGGTAACCGAGTTGAAGGAGTAGCAGGTTAAGTTGTTAGACAAAGATTGGGGTTAGAGGAGATTGAAGAAGAAGATGAGGAGCTAGATTTTAAAGAATTTGGGGAGGAAGAAGAGGAAGCTGACTATTACCCATTACAAGGATGAGGACGCTAAGCTTCTCGAGGGCTAGATAATGTCAAGGTTCAAATCCCGCCTTTCAATGGAAGTAGAGATGCTGATGAATACTTGAAGTGGGAAGAGAAGGTCGAGAAGGTGTTTGATTGTTACAGATATGCAGATGCTATCAAGGTCCAACTTACTACACTAAAGTTTATTGGGTATGCAATAATGTGGTGGAAAAATCTGAATGTAGCATGAGCTAGGGATGGAAGATGAGGTGTTAGAACTTGGGATGAAATGAAAAGGCTGTTAAGAGGTAGATTTGTGCTAGAGACTTATTTACATGATATGTTTGCAAAGTTACAGGAGCTTCGCCAAGGAAGCTGAACTGTTGATGACTACGTAAGAGAGTTCTAAATGTTAATGATTCGAGCCAACATGGAAGAGCTAGAGGCCCGTACAATATCCAGGTTCATTTCTAGAGTCAAGTATGAGATTCGCAATGTCATGGAAGTATAGATGTTTTATGCTTTAGAAGAAGCAATGAAGATCGTACAGAGGGGTGAAAAGTAGAGGAGAAATGTTTCGAGCTAACCTAGACAGACATTCTCTTGAGGTCCCGTATTGTGCTGACTTATTTAAGCTGAACCAAGGAGGCCATACTAAGCCAAGGAAAGGAATGGTTGACTTGATGAGCACCAAGCAGACTAGTATGGTTGAACATTGACTTGACCTAAGGCTAGGCCAACCTCGAAAACCTATGAGAAAGGCCAACCATCCGGATGGAAGACCAGTGAGGTGTAGTGTTTTAAATGCTTAGGCTTTGAACACATGGCTGTTGAGTGTTTGAACTGATGCATTATGGTACTCCGAGGAGATATAGTAGATATCACCAACGAAAGTGAGCCCGAGGAAGATGTTGGGAAGCCTGAGGTTAAAGAGGAAGAGGAGACCTATGTCTATATCGACCAGGGAGAAGTAATGACTCTAGTCTTGAGATGGGTCCTGAATTCCTTGCCGAACTCTGAGGAGGATCAGAGAGAGAATCTATTCCATTGTGCATAATCATTGTAGATGGAGGAAGTTGTACTAATGTTGTTGCACAGTTCTTTATGCAGAGGTTGGGTCTACCGACCTCAAAGTATCCCTGACCCTATAAGCTACATTGGCTTCATGATAAGGGTGCTTTGTACATAACTAAACAAGTGACAGTGCCGTTTAGCATTGGGAATATGTACAGGGAAAAAGTGGTGTGCGATGTCGTCCTTATGGGAGCTTCACACCTACTACTTGGGCAACCTTGGTTGTTCGACCGACTTGTTACGCACGACAGGTATAAGAATACCTACGCCTTTGTCAAGGATGGAAGGAGGATAGTGTTGCAACCCCTAACCCCAACCCAAGTAAATGAAGCCCATAATTGGCTTACTTGAGCTAGTAAGAAAAAGGCCTTAGTGATGAGCCGTAAAGAGCTCCGATCTATTGAGAAGGCTGATGAATTGATGTTCTTGCTAGTTAGAAGATTGATAAAGATGAAGGATTTGCCAGATGTCCCAGAAGAAATCCGAAGATTGCTAAATGAGTTTTTTGACCTATTTCTGAAAGAACTGCCACTAGTCCGAGGCATAGAGCATTGTATTGATCTATAGCTAGGTGCTGCCCTGCCAAACCGACCTGCATATAAGATGAACCTTGAGCAAGCTGTCGAACTGAAGAGACTGGTAGATGAACTCATTGAACAAAGATATGTGAAGGAGAGCATGAGCCCTTATGTAGTACTATCAAGTATAGATACTTAATATTGAGGCTTAATGACATGTTGGATGAGCTTCATGGTGCAAAGGTATTTTCAAAGATTGATCTACGAAGTAGCTACCACCAAATTTGCATGAGGCTAGGCGATGAATGGAAGACTACTTTTAAGACTAGGCACGGACTCTACAAGTGGTTGGTTATGCCATTTGGACTTACTAATGTGCTGAGCACATTCATGAGGTTAATGAACCATGTGTTGTGCCCTCTTCTTAGTAGATGTGTGGTCATAGATTCGATGATATACTAGTATACAATGCCAACCTGAACAACTATGTTCAACATCTTTACGAAGTATTTAGCATTCTGCGAGCTGAGAAATTATTTGGGAATGTGAAGAAGTGTACATTCTACTAGAATGAGGTGGTTTTGCTAGGGTATGTAGTGTTAAGGAAAGGAATCTGAGCAGATGAGGAGAAGATCCAAGATGTTTTGGAATGGTTGACGCCAAAGAATATCCCTGAAGTTCGAAGTTTCCATAGCTTAGCTTCTTTCTATAAGTGATTCATTAAGGACTTTAGTACAATAGCCGCCCCATTGACTGAGCTAACAAAGAAGAATGAAGGGTTCAGGTGGAACGATCGAGCTGAGCGAAGTTTTAGGGAGATCAAGGAGAAGCTCACCTTAGCATCTGTCCTTTCTCTTCCAAATTTTGATAAGCCCTTCGAACTGGAGTACGACACATTAGGAGTTGGAATTAGTGCTGTCCTAATGCAAGAATGATGGCCCGTTGCTTACCATAATGAGAAATTGAGTAGCCTAACTCTGATTTATTCCATGTACGAGAAGGAGATGTACTCCCTTTTCCAAACCCTTATTGTTTGGCAAAATTATTTGCTGCTGTGAGAGTTTGTTATTTATATAGATCATGAGTCTCTGAAGCATTTGGAGAGTCAAAATAAGCTTTCGAAGAGGCAAGCTAAGTAGTTGGCGTTCATGGAGAGTTTCTTGTACATCATTCAGTACAAGAAGGGAAGTGCAAATGTTGTCGCCGATGCTTTATCGCAATGGAAAACCTTGCTAACCACTTTACAGACAAAATTATTGGGATTCTCACTAATTACTAAGTAGTATGCTCATGATTCTCATTTTATCCCTATCATAGAACAATATAAGGACATAATTGTTGTCAAGGGATATTATCTCAAGGATGGCTATCCATTCAAGGACAGTAGGCTATGTATTCCAAATTGCTCCACATGTAAACTGTTGGTTCAAGAAGCTCACAGTGGTGGACTTTTAGGCCACTTTAGGGAGGTCAAGACAGCCAATCTGTTGAAGGAGAACTTCTACTAGCTAGATTTGGCTAAGGATGTCCATAAGGTAGTTGGTAGTTATGAAGTATGTAAGCATGCTAAGGGGAATAGAGAACCCCATAGAGAGTACATGCCTTTGCCAATGCCAACCTTACCTTAGGCCAACCTTAGCATGGACTTTGTCTTAGGGTTAGCCCAGACATCCCTAGGGAAAGATTCCATTTTTGTTGCAGTGGACCATTTTAACAAGATAGCATACTTCATTCCCTGGCATCGAACTAATGACGCTTTACATATTGCTAATCTATTTTTGTAAGAGATTGTCCAACTACATGGAGTACCAAAAAGTATAGTTTCAGATTAGGACATAAAATTCTTGAGATATTTTTGGAAGACCCTTTAGAGAAGACTTGGAACTAAACTTGTATTTAGCTCCAGTAGCCACCCTCAGATTGATGGCCAGACTGAAGTGGTAAATAAGACACTAGGTAATTTACTTAGAGCTGTTATGGGAAAGAACTTGAGGGATTGGGATCTGTGCCTACCAGTTGTGGAGTTCGCATACAACCAGACTGTCCATAGCACTACTAGAAAGACCTTATTTAAGGTCGTTTATGGCCTTAACCCTACCATTCCCCTGGATATGATCGGCACCCCATCAACTACTGAAGAGAGTCGATTTGAAGTAGACCGAGCCCAAGAATTACATGAGCTATACCAGTCTGTCATGAGGAAGATTGCCAAGTTCAATTAAAGACAATAAGAGATTGGTAATTGAGGCCGCTAAACTATTTCTTTCTAACCAAGAGACCTAGTATGCATACATCTTAGCTGAGAACGATTCCCATACTTGAGATAGAATAAACTATCTCCTCAAGCTGATGGTCCATTCAAGGTCATGAATAAGATTAATCATAATGCCTACTAGAACGAGTTGCATGATGACTATAATGTCTCCTCTACCTTCAATATGTTTAATCTGATTCCTTACCAACCAATTAAAGAAGACCCTACGAGCATCCCAGAAGAACGAGCAGAAACCAATTCAGATTTGTAGACAAATCTTTCTAACCCCCAAGCAAATGATATGAATCAACCCCTTAGACTGATTACAAGAAGTTGATTTAGAGGATTCAATTGCTCGTACAGAAAATATTAGCTCTAAGCCATAGCTAAAACGGGGACCCCTTTTTCGATCCAACCTCTTACCGACTTATCTCTTAGATTCTCACGTATGTCCAACATGCTCCTACCCAGTTGCGAAGTCTTGATCCAGAAGGTAACCCAGGAAAGGCTGATTAAGCCGAGCTCTCCAACTAACCACTAGTGCTTGACTTAAATTCAGCTAACTTCCTAACTAGATTTATTGGCTCCTGACTTGATCCAGATTAGGTTGGCCTTGACTACCAACACTTCTTGTTTCTATCTATGTTGTATCATACTCCTAACGTCTAGCCATCAAGCAATACGTGTCTTCTGACACAACATTCCAAAATAATTCTTTCTCTTCTATACTGAATATTCTTCGTCCTTTTTACCCCTTCTTAGTATGATTTATGTAAAAAAACCCCCACTTTTCTTGTACGTAGAATAATATCCAACTTTTAAAATAGAATTATTCACTTTGAGTAACCTTAGTGTTCTCGTTATCATTCAACTCTTATCTATTCCCTTTAGCAAGGAATAGTGGTGAGTGACCCATCAATTCGAACCAGTGTGTCATATTTGGCGGATTGTTGGCTGAGTAGGATCGGATGGTATGTCATATCCATTCGGTAGCTGCCTGAACTTTGGTAGCCTTTTTTTTTTATTCTTGTTTCTTTTTGGTTCGCTTCATTGTGGTGCCTCTCCATGTATTTGACTCCAGAGATGCATCAAGTGATATATATAGAATTATTTTTTTATCTTTTTGGTGTCTTATTCTTGCCAAACACAAAATTAAAGTAAACACCAAATATCATGACCCAATAGTGTCGTTGTCTTGGTAGATCTCCATGTGCCGTACAAAGATCTATAATCAACCCCCTCGTTGATCATAGGCCTTTCATACAACACACAAGGTTACTTCCACTATATGTTACCATTAAGTGCATAGATATGTAATATCGAGCAATTTAACTGAGATTTACTCTTTGATATAAAATGATAAAGTAAATGTATAGATTCGTTGAATTCCACACTAAAAAAATATTACAACAAAAATGCAGTTCTTATAAGAATTTACATTAGAATTTGCTATCTAGAATATAAATTGAAAAAGATAAATAAACATCTACAAAATGTTATTACAAAATTCCCTCTTTACTCCTTGAATGCACCATCTCGTCTCTACACGAGACTCACCTCAAGCATTACTCGGCCCAGATGGATGAAGAGGTGATCCTGCATCAAAAGAAATCTATCAGGGTGTAAGCTTACGCTTAGTAAGATAAATCCCCTCATCAATACCGTATAGCAAAATTTTATTTAGTGCACAAACATATGAATAAACGAACAATCTACAGCGACCTAGGAACTGCATACAACTCAGAATTACTCTCCCTATAGTCGGGGTTGGAGATGATTATCCGATACAAACTACAATCTAGTCCTAACACCTGGGTTTTATACCAATCGCACTATTGTTCTTAAGTTAAAACAAAACCATATATATATATATATATATATATATATAACATATACCAACTTAGGACAAAGACTTAATAATATAATGATGGTGTAGCTAATGCCCAATCTTGTAGGAGGCCCTCCTCCTATGAGTCCCTTCCCATCTTCTGTATGAGGTGGCAGTTCATATAGTATGATGTGATTTATGAGAAATGCATGATTCATTGAATTCCTTAATCAAATATTTACTTAATTTGGTTTTCATGGGGATCAGACAATTACATTCCATACAACCATACATGGATATTATCATAAACATTCATATTATTATCTTATTAACAAATCATAGCACCCATTACACTATCATACACATGCATTTCCCATAACTCACAAGTATCTAAGTTCATCATATGAGTTTAAGTGCATCTACACTACAAGCAAAATCAAGTATAGAGACATTAGGAATCACTCACTTAGTCATAGTGGATCAGTCAAAGTAATCCAAGGGAAAATTGTCTCCAAAAGCTGAGTCCCCTGGACATCATAAATATGATACTATAAGGATTTGAAATAGAACTTAGAAAACTAAGCTAAAACTCTTTAAGTTATACTTTTGACTAGATTTCATATTTTTCTTAGTTTTACTTAAAAGTTTCATTGCATATAACTTTCTCATTTTAAAATTTAATTTTTATGATCTTATAGTCAATCTTCATCATTTTCGAGTGTACTTTAACGTGGTGAGGTTAGATTTTTCAGATGAGGCATGGAAATCTATGTAGAGGTTAGAACAGTAGTGGTCTTCATGATTTTAAGTCCTTTTGGGCTTTGTTTGATTGTTGGGCTTTATGATAACTTGGGAAATCCTTTAGGCTTGGGCTTAGGATCTTAGTCTAGGCTTGAAATACTCCTTAAGGTTAGATTTCCAAATTTGATTTATATTCCTAAGGCTAACAACAACTTCTTAGGCTCTTATGTGGGCTTAAGTTGTCAAACAGACTTGTTTTTATTCAAATCAAGGATAGTCACTTTGCTAGGCTTAGGGAGTATTTTGTAGGCTTCTTAACGGTCTTAAAACAACTTCTATTGTTGGGTTAAGTTGCTGGTCAAAAAATTGATGGGGGTCTAACTTGAAGTTCGAGGTCCGTTTTGGAAGTTTTAGGCTTTATACACTTATCGTACTTGCCATGGTTGGTCTTTTTACTTTGTTTACTTTTATCATATTTTTAAGTGACTTTCCACATGGATATAGATCTGGCTATGGTGAATCCAAGGGGTTCTCACTTGGTTTTTCAACTGGTTTCATCATTTCCTTAAGCTTAGGGGTTAGATCATGAACATATGTTACTTATATTCAAATCTTGACTTAACTTCTCTTCCATAAGATGATTATTTAGCTTATACTCTACATGAAAATAATAGATCTCATACTTATCATAACTTTCACAGCATAGTTCATATCTTACAAAGTTGGTTTCCTCATAAAAACTTCATGTAATGGATTTTCCTTTACTTAAGGCTAAGTTTGACCATGTTTAACTTAATAGAAGTGGGAATAACATCCAAATGACCTACAAGCACTTCATGTCTAGCATGATATCCCCTCTTTCAAGTACTCATTTCATAATTTTCCCAACTTAAAATCTTCCATTCTAAGTGCTAAACAAGTATCTCTTCATAACATCAACTTTACATGCTCATATTTTAACTTTTAAGTAAGGGCTTCATAAGTTTGCTTTTTAGGGTGGTCTTAGCTATTTCATAACTTATGATCATGCTAATATCCTCATGAAAACATGGTCTCCTAACATGACATAATAGGTTACTAACATAAAGAAACAACTTACTCGTCCTCAAAGCAAAACAAGGTGGTTGTGTACTAAGTATCTACTTATACTCCTTGTTTTACCTTCTCCTTCTTGCAACCTTTTTGGAATCTTGAGTTTTGATCTTTTAAAGTGGGGTTTTGAGGGTGTTTTAAGGTTTCTAAAAGTGGCTGTAGAAGTTGACAAATGGAAGACAAAAAGAAAAAAAAAAACAAGCTTTGTGCCATGAGAAATGAAGCAAATTAGTGGTGGTAATTGTTAGGATTTTATGGGGTTTGCGTTTCCTCTTTTATGTTGAGTTTAAAGTAAGAGAAAAGGAAGTGATAATGAAAGTGAAAGTGAGAGTATGGAGAGAGAGAGTGGCCGACTATGTATGGAAGGGTAGTGTATTCAAGAAGCTTTGATTTGTCATCATGTAGCTTGCACAAATGCCAACATTTGATGTGACTAGATGATGTAAGTATTAAGGGGTGAATCGTAATGTGTAAGACAAATTGATTGATTGATGAAAGACAAGGCATGGCCCCTGTTTTCCAGCCATGTAGAACTAGCCATGTAGGCCTCTCTTTTGGCATGGAGGGGTCTTGTCTTCTTAATTAAAGTTGAATACATAGAATATTGTGATATCTTATCCATATGTAGTATAAGTTGTGGTGTGATAAGGAAAGTGTCTTATCACTAGTTTTTGATAAGTTATCAATTGATAAATGATTCCAACTCTCAATTGATAAGTCATTTAAGGTGATTGGTTGGTTCACTTATTCACATATACAAGGCTTAAGCATGAAGATAAGGGGATTGTCTTATATGAAATTCTTTTAGAGTTTGTTTCTTAAATTGATTTGTAAGTTATGATTAAATTCTTATAAAATTATGAAATTTTCTAGAGTTGAATAAAAGTATTCAAATTAAATTATCAATTAGTTGCTTAGCATTATAAGTTCTTAATTGTTTTAGGTTTTACGGTTTTGGGTGACTTAGAGTCCGTAATTCTCGTACTTGAGTTTTATAGATAATAAACTTTCGAATTGGAAAATTAAATTCTTTTTTAAATGTAAACTTGAATTCTTAGTTTAGTTGATCCTTGGGAATGTTCAGGAAGCACTCTAATCTAAGTTGATTCACAAACCTGCTAAAAAGTAGGGTTTACACCAAAAGGATGGAAAAAAAGGATGAACCAAATGGAACCTATGTCTTTTATTAGCCCATTAACTATTAGAACACTAAATCTTCTTCCTTATTCTCTTCTAATTATTTTTTTCTCTTGCTCTCTTTCTTAGTCCATTGTTTGATATTCATAACCTTTATTGATTCCAACTCCAATAAAAAATTTTATGAGGAAAACTATATATTTAAGTTTATATCATTAGTAACACAAAATGAGTTGAAACATTTCGTTCTCTTTAATCATTGCTTTTTACAAACAAAATAAAGGGAAAAAAATTTAGTTTCAATTTAGTTTATCCTTCTTCGTGAATGTTAGATTATAGATTAAGAATTTTTATATGGGAAAAAATTCAATGTCTTAATATCTTTGTTCCCATCATATTTTTCAAGTATTTTATAACTATAAGTAAATCTATAGCTTTTTGAAAACTATTTTACATAGGTTTAAAAGCTTGTGTTTTTACATTACCATTTTACATTTCGATTCTACAAACCTTCTAGCAATTTTAGATAGAATCATGAGTTTGACAACCTTACATGGAGCTCTATCATTTAGAGCATTTGCTAAATGTGAGACTTAGAGGTAGTTGAGCGGCTATCTTAGATAATAACTACCAAACTGTTTGTGCCTCTACCTTGTTTTAATGTTTAAATTCATGGATTGGACCTTAGTGATTTGGAACTAAGGTTCTAGGCCTTCGAAGTACTAAATCTAAGCTATTCTAAGATCTTTAGACATGTCGTATAGGTTTAGGTCCGACCTAGATGTTTTTTAATTATAGATTGTAAGCTATAAGAATGGTTAGCTTAATTATAAAAGGTTGGGATAAGGCAATATAGCTTATCTCACAGCTTAAAATAGGTCGAGTCTTTTCCTAAGAGATTTTGAACAAAAATTTACTATCAACATTTGCTCTAACCCCCCTGGACTCTCATTAGTAACAAGTCTACAATAGGAGTAGTATCTAAGGTATAACAAATATTGGCCAAAGTAAGCAAGTTGTCCAAACTAGACTATACTTGTGCTTTACTTGCTAAAAGTAATAGCTTTTGAGCTATTTCGTGTCTTAGTTCATCAGAACACTAATTCATACTTCATTTTATCCAATCAAACCTATGGAGTGGAATATGAAAGAACATGGCTTACTTAAGAAGCTTTACTTCTTAAAGTTATGTCATTTCACTTGCTTCGCTTCTAAGCATGTAGGATAGGTATTAATACAACATTAATTAAGCTAACATGTGATGTAATTTGTCAAGAAATCTAAGCCATTCATGTACATTGTTGGATGCATGCCTTCATCAGAGTTCATCAGATCTAAGTCTAATTCTTTTCCAAAAAACTATCATTTCCAATATTCCTTTTGTCCCTTAAAATTCAATTTCCTCTCTGTCTTTTCATTTGTTCTTCTTCTTCATTTGAACAACTTTGCATTCTATTGATCGCATATAAGACATCAAGAGGGGGGAATGGGGATGCTTTTGAATTGATGTAACGACTTGGCCAAAACTCCTCTCACCAAGGTATTATCCGCTTTAGCCTTAGATGCTACATGGTTTTGTCCCCTAGTGCAATAGCTTCTTAGGAGGTCACTTATCTTGAGATTGCTTTAACTTGAGCATACTTAACTTTAGTGTTTTGACATACTCTAAGCCACTACACAAAAGGTATCTCAATGATTAGAGTTCCTTCTCTTAGCATATAAGGGGCATTATAATCTACCCCCCTTACAGAACTAACGTCTTCATCAATTTCATTATATAAGTCCAGGACCATTACCAGGCAAGGACTTGCCCTTCTGACTAGTAGAGTGCTTTAATACTACTCGTAACGACCTGGCTGAAACTCCTCTTATTGAGTTATTGTTTACTTTAACGTAAAATGTCATACAGTTTTGTCCTTTAGTACAGTAACTTCCTAAGAGGTCACCTACCCTAGGATTGCTCCAACGATAGCATGCTTAACTTTGGAGTTTTGACATATTTGGAACTGTTATACCAAAAGGTGCCTTGATGATTAAAGTTCCTTCTCCTAGCATATAAGAGGTATTACAATTGATATCTTTAAAATTGCCACTCTTAATAACTTAAATTGGTTAGTAGTAGTCTTTAATAATTCGAAAACTAGATAACAAACAAATAAACAACTTAAACTAAAAGAGATAGGGAGGCGAAAATCAAGCTCAAGATTTAAAGAGCTTTATGTCTACTTCTCTCTTTTAGCTCCATTGCTAGGGGCCAGTCTTCTTCATTGGTGTCATTCTACTTGATCTACTATTTCAAAATCAAATTAAGAGAAGAAATTTCTACCATACTTGGCTTTCATAACTCTTTACTCTACCTATCTAGCTATTTTACAGTCTAGGCTAATTACAAATCTATAAAGTATGAATCGAACTTTTCTTACACAACTCCCAAACAATTAATAATGATTACAAAACATAAATGAGAAATTGAATTGGTCCTTGGTTTGTTCCGCCATCCCATCTAATGAATTGCACGAGATTCAACAACCGAAGCTACTAGTAGTCCCGAGGGGACAGCATCCTCCTATAATAGTTAGCAGTATTGAACAAGCGAGTCATCGGTCCGGGGAAAGAAAAGGACCGCGAGGTAGTGAAATTGGAAAAATCACGCCCAAACTCGAGCCTCGGAGTCTAAAGAGGAACCCCTATCGCTCGAGAAACAATAATATTCTCAAAACAATTTGGCACGAGAACAAAATGAGGATAGTTGAAAATATAGCTTTAGATCAACTCTTTAGAGAAGTCTTCGAGAAGTGTTCGGTGTTTTTCAAAATAGTAAGCAAGGATTACGATGAGAGTGTATTCTTCTTTTTTTTAGATAACTTCCAAATTTTTGAATCATCTCCTCTTTTATACTTGAATTCTTTAATGGCTTAATTCTTGAAGACGTTAATTAATTTGTCTTTATCCAATCTCCAACATTCAAGATGTTGCCTAAATATTTTGAGAAAATCTTTGAATTTAAAATTTGATTTTGATCTTATCTTAGTCACACTTGGTTGATGGATATACTTTGATCAACAACTCTAGCTAAACTTGAGATTTTAATTTGATATCCCTAATTTTTCAAAATTATCTTAACCCTTATTGAACTTTAAAATATTTTCTTGTTATTTAAATAACTCCAAAAATTAATCCTCTAAAAAATACACATAGATCATAATACCAACTTTAATGAAACGGGATTAAGTGTATTTCTCTAATATAACAAATCTAATATTGGTAGGCTTTGTTTACTTTGAGTCTAATGTTTTGTCATTCTTCTAATTCAACCTTTTGAATAAGCTTTTGAAGATATCTCAATTCATTTATCTTAAAGGTCTTTGAAGAACTTTTTGAAGGATTGTACTAACTCCTCTTATATGAGCTTTTAAAAAACTCTCTAAATACTTTCCAAACTTGTTTATTTTTTAAGATATTCAGACTTTATGATAAGTCTTTGAATGAGAACTTAAATTAGAACTAAATATTCTATTTAGACTGTTTGAATACCTAGACACTTGTTAGCACATTAGTATTCCTCTCTTTTTGTTATTATCGAAATTCATTAGACAGACCTAACACATTCAACCACATTTTAGGGTTTTCATAGAATTTTCAAATTTTCATTTCTTTTTCTCTTTGAGATCTTTCAAGTAAGGCATTGTACTCAAGAATCACAAAGGAGGTTACCTCCCCCAAAAAGATGGCGATGATGGTGTCCTCAAGGTAGTCAAAAGGCATGGCAACATCCAATTGTGATGGAGTGGGTAATTACATGGACATATTAGCCACCATTGATGCTTTTCTTTAGGATGGATATCCTATTAATGTTGAGGATGATAAACCCATTATTTACTTGTACGATAGAGTATCGTATGATAAATCCTTCCCTAATGGTGTTCATAGTACCTTTGTTAGTAGGGAATTTAAAAAGAAAGTAGATTGTTTTGAAAAAATCCCGTACTCTTAGATTGTAAAGAAACCACAACATAAGTACGATAGAGTAACTTTCCTAGGTGAGAATGAGTTCTATCTTTACCTGAAGTATTTTGACTTTGTTCAAATACTTCCATTATCTAATTTTTGAAAAACCTATTTCCATTATCATCGTGTTTGTCCATGTCGATTTACTCTAAACACATGCAAAATTTTAGTTGCTTTTTGAAAATATTTGCATGCAATTGAGTGCTAAGGAAACACCTTAGCTATTTGGGCATTTCTTTACTATTAAGCATAAGAACAATAGATAGTTTTATGCCTTCCCTAAGTACAAGAGAAAAATTCTTATACAAATTGGAGTCATCAGTCCATGATTAGAGGGAAAATTCATGTTAGTTAAATTGGATGAGGAGTTAGATATTTGGACAAAGTTGATTGAATCTATTAGGACTTCTAATGTCTTTCTTCAATAAATGATGCGAAGGCCATTGAGGCTATTGAAAAAAAGTATGAAGGAAGGTGGTTTTATTAAGATTCTTAAAAAATTGTTGGTATCATAATGGTGAGCCGATCTTCTCTACAAAATATTAACATGCTAAAGGTATTTCTCATATCATTCGCTATGTTGAGTTAAGCCTACTAAGGAGAAACCATTTGTTTGGTCTTATTGGGGAAGTTGCTCCTTTCTAGATTGTGTTTGGCATGGTTCCTTGTAAGTTCTTTTTTGACCTCTTTTCTAACCTACTTGAAGTTTACAAATATGTAGCTTGATGATGTTGACCCTGAGAAGTTGACATCTTATGAGAAAGTCCAGAGAAAAAATATAGGAAAAGAAGGCCGCTGTGGAAGAAGTCTCCTTAAAGGAAAGCAAAATTTGTGACCATCAAGGGAGTTACAAGGCAACCACCCCTTCTAGTTGAACAAACTTTCTAAGTTGTTGAGTAAACAACCCAAATTGACAGATAACTTACTTAACCTATTGCATCCCTAAGAGGTTAGAAGAGGGGAAAGGCTATGGAGGGAGGAGGCACATCTAAATGTTTTTGTGGAGTTGGCTCTTCTAATACTGCTTTAGTTTCGAATGATAATATCATGGACTTAGGATCTCCAAGATCTGATGGTGCTAATGTGGAAATCATTCTACCTATTGTCTCTGAATGCCTTCCTCCAAGTACTCCTATCAAAAGCATCTTATAAGAATACTTTGAACATTTCTATGCATGGAGTTGTTTGTGCCAATGAATTTGGTCATGGAAGTGATAGAACATCTTTAAGCTTATTGAAGGGAATCATAATGCCAACTGACTAATTAATGTAGAGGAGAAATATTAAACAAGTTTCCTTTATTAAAGAATTGGTTATCATAAAGATCTTTGGTGTAAGTGATCATTTGGTGTTTGTAAATAGACTTATCTTTCTTCAAATTGATTTATCCTCTCTTATAGATGAGTTCCCATATCTTAGGGTATTTAGACTTTACAGAGAAAGAGATGGGGAAGGTAACGATTTTTTTTTTTTTAATGCATATTAATATTGCTTCAATAAGTAGTTAAGAATGTGCTTCATAGTAGAGGGTCGAAGAAGCTCAAAGGAAGTCTAATGAGAAGGTGTTTGTTGTAAAACAAGTTGAATAGGTTGAGGCTAAGATTGAGAGTTTGAATAACCAACTTGTTGTTGAGTCGAATGGTCATAAGGAGGTTTTTAAGGAACTTTTAAACACAGGTTGTCAAAATGGAGAGCTTAGCAATAAGGTGAAGGATCTTCAATATCAACTTCATGTGGCTAAAGAGAAAATTTGACCATTAGTTGAGTTCTACACCTTGTTAATTGAAAAAGAGTACAAGGTAATAGAGGAAATCAACTAACTCAAGGAGACTTCTGGTCAACAGAGAGCTCGAATTTCTAAATTATAACAAGTTACCCAATCTAGTCTTGTCAAAGATGAATTCCTTAAGGAGGTCAAGAAAAGTAATGAGTTGGAGACACTCCTCTAAAAGAAGATGATGCATGATGTGAAGACAGTAAGGTTATAAGTACTCAAAGTGCACCTTAACCATGATATGGCTTGTTTAGACTTCATTGATAATGATGGTGTTGACGATGATGATGCAATTGATGAGGATGATGAAGAGGAAGAGCCCTAATAGCCTAGGGAAGAATATGTAGTTTAAGGTGAAAATCAAGAAGAAATCCCTACTCCTAAAGTTGCTACCCTTACCAACACTACTAAGAATTGGAACAATGCCCCCAACCTTTGAGCTACTTGAAATTAATTTGAACTCTATTGAAAAACTTTATTTGAAAGACTTTGATTTTAGATTAGTATGTTAATCTTTTAAGTGCAAATTATTTTGACTTTTGCCTATTTTTGTTTCTTTGGTTGCACTGATATTGATTGCCTATGAATGTTGTTAAAAGTATGATAGGAATTAGCCTTTAAGATCGATCACACGTTCTTAAGCTAAAGGTCTGGCTAACATGGCTCGTGCTACCCAACTACATATGAAGCTTACATCCTCTATCGAGTTAACCTTACATTGCTATAAAACTACCAACCGATCTATGTTCTTGTCAAGTGAAGTCCAAATGATGCCGAGCTATTTAAAATATGCCGACCTCACTCTCCAACTTGTTCCAAGGATCTCTCTCTTTACAAAATGAATATTTGTGGAAAGGATAATGTCGAGCTATCACCTAAGAAACCCTTTGAGCTAACTAAGACATCAAAGGCTACTAATCTTATCCTTATGCATCTAATTTAGCTATGCAACAAGCCTTCCTACCTCTCTTGTAATGGCACATGTCTAACCATACCACCTAACAAAGAATATTTATAGAAGGATTGCAGATTTGTCCTTCTACTTTTGTAACATAATTATTTAGTATTTTATCCTTTTTAGTAATTCCTTATGCTATGTAACCCTAGGGATTTCCAAGTATAAATATCCTTTGATAACATTTGTTGTAATCAAAATTTTCCCATATTGTTAATGAAATTTCCTAAGTTTCCTTCTCCTTCATTGAAACTCTTACCCTTATAGCTTCTAGTAACCCTTAAGCAAAGTTATGTTGGCGAGCAACTTTTTATCTCAAATCGGTAAGTCATGTTTGGTGAGATACAAGTTTGTGAGTGCTTGAATGGTGAGTCACATCTACGAGTAGCTCATGAGGCTTAATCTCTTTATTTTACGTTTTTCCATATGAAAACCCATTTCACTAATCTCTAGTAGCTATTTTTAGAGGACCACTTATGCTACGATAAGCCCTCTTCCAAGGTACGCATTGTACTTTTTCTATCATCTTGGTATCAGAGCTTGACACTACAATAAAAACAATATTTACCTACCAGATTCTTAGCTGCCAATGCCTTATGATAGCAAAATGTCATTTTTAGCTACCAAATCAACCACTGGTAGCAAAGACATTTGGAGGGAAAACCATTTGGCTTCCAAATTGGTAAATTGGTAGCTAATTATAGTACATATAGCTACTAAATTTTATTATTGGTAGTTAAAAGGTGTAGAAAAAAAATCTAATAAAGAATAAACTCTAGATACCAAAATAGAGTGGTCTTTAAGAAGTACTCTTTAATTACTAAATTTATTTTTAGTAACTAAATATTAAATTGCTTTCTCTTTAGTTACCAATTAAAATAAAAATCTTTTTTTTATTTACAAAAAATATATTGTATTTACTAATGTATATTCCTATTCTATTTCATTTATTTTTACTATTCTATTTCGTCTATTTTACCTAACACTTCACATTCACTTGTCACACTTTTTTTTTTTTTTACTTTTCTCGTACTCACCCTGCAAGTTCTCTATTCACTACATGTTGACTCTTTCTTTTCTCTTACTCATAGGTTCTCTATCATAGCAACAACTTAGGGCTCAGTCTTCTTGTAACCAAAGCTAAGCCAGGTAATGTCTTCTCAATTTTCTTCTATCATTGTGTTTTGAATCAATTTTAAAGTTTAAAAATTAGCCTTTTGATTTTGATTGTTCATTACCATGCATATGCTGAATTCACTTTATCTTTTAGTGCATGATAGATTCACTTTATGGAAGTGATTTTGAATTTCATTTTGATAATTAGATCGTTGTGTTTTTTTCTTGATTTCTTTGTGTCTTGATGCCTTAAACCAATTTTTGTCTTTTTTAAGAAAAAAGAAATTTGTTTTTTCTTAGATGTTTAAATTTCTATATAATGTGCGTCAATGGTACGTTAGAAACTCTAGGATAGTGATGATTCTTTCTTAGTCTTTGTCTTACTCATTGTTTGGTCAACTTTCACTTATGTCTCCCCTTCACTTTTCTCGCATGTAGTATCAGAAGACATAGACTCCATTCTAAATAAAACTAGACATAAGAATGTAGAGGAATATTTTCAATCTTAGTGTTTGTCCATTGTTCACGAGCGAGGTATTAGAGTAAGATTTAATGCATAATAGTATATAATTAGGTTTTAAGAAGCAAGCATTTAAATTAAAAAAGAAAAAAAATTCTACTTATAAAGAAAAAAAATTGTATAAATACAAATGTAGTTGATAAAGGAAGGAGATGAGTAAAGCTGCAATGTAGTTATCATCCTTTTGGACGTTGGAGTGTGAAGCATCTAGTGTCGATGATGCTTGTAATACTTGTTGAAATGTAACAAGACATAGGAGATTTAAGTTGAGACCTTTTAATTTTTTATTTTTTTTTAAATTCATCTTTTTAAGCTCTTAATTTTTTAATATGTCTATACCATGTTAGGCAACTGACATGCGAGTGGAAATGAGGAGTGTACAAATTCATGTTGATTGATAAATTAGCTTGATTACAACTAAATGTGTAAAGAATATATTGAAGTTCTAGAATAGGAACCAATAGAGGTGTGTTAGGTTTAATTGAAATGGTCAATTTCAATCAAAGTTAACAATTTAAGGATGAACTTGCAGTAAAATAAAGGAGATAGATTAAGTTTGGGATTTTATCATGGAGGTCCATCTCTCCTACTCTCTATGATTACATAATACCTCCGATAGGATTCTAATATCAATTTTATTAATCACCAAAATTTGGCTCTTAGAAGCCATATACATAGGACTTGTACTCACATAGATTACAATTTACGAGTGTTGTGCTTTACAAATATTGCACATAAACGTTGATAATGCATTGTATTTTTTCTCTTTCAAATGTTATGTAAAATAAACAAGAGGCAAATATTAATGAATATGAGAAGAAGATATTCGCAAGTGTTTGCTCAAAAACTATCCAAAGTTTTGTATTTAAGCTCGAAAACTAAATTTAACCATTCCTCCTTTCATTACTTATTTAATAATATGTAGAATTAGCACAATATTATTATTCCAAACATCCCATATGCTTGACCCCAGTATGTCCATGACCTAGAAGACCCATGTACATTTTGCTTATAGATTAAGCTGCATACTCACAAAGATAATAGAAACTTAAAGCTTGACAGTTACCAAATCTTTTGGGAAGTAAAAAAGAAGCAGTAGTATTGTTATAAGATATAATAGAAGAAGTGCTTTCAGAACCAAAATAAGATTGTTGATTTTTTATCACAAAATCTACGAAATATGGAGTCTAGCTGCTCTCTCCACCACCAAAAGAAGACAGGTTTTAGCTTTAGCTATGGCTCTAGGTCATGGAGTTCAATAAATATCTCCTCCTCTTGTCTTTGTGTGGTCTTTTAGTAATGAAAGAGAGTTGAAATGGAGAGGAATTGTGTTGGACAATTCTAAAGAGAAATACTTCTTATGAATGATGGATATTTCATGTATATATGTGTCATTTTGGATATTTTAAGTTGTAGCGACTAGTAGGAGAAATGGAGAGGAATAGTAAGGATTCATGCGAAGGACAACAAATGTTTCGCACTTATTTTATAGTCCATTCATATTGCAACGGTATGTATAAGCATCTAAAGATGTAGTCTCATAGCTAAGCAAGTTCTATGTAAGGGGACAGTTTAATAAATTGAGAGACAACACTAATACTCCCCACCAAAGATCACTTGCCAAAGTTTCCATACTAATGAGTATGACAACTTGATTGCATTGGATATATTCTAATTTTTTGCGCATCCCATATGCTTGGCCCCAGTATGTCCATTACTAAAGTGCACTTTCATTGCCTACTTGAATTGGATAGAAAGTTTCTGAGGAGGAATAAAGAGCAGTTATTTGCACATATGTTGGTATATACTCTAAGAAACTGCTTTATATGCTTTAGAAAGGATATATTCTAATTCTTTATTATATACATTAGGAATACTTTGACATTAAAGGATGGCATGATCAATCTCATGTTCGAGCATGCATAAGCGAGATGTTTGCTAATTTATACAAACAATTTCACCATAAGTGGTATAAACATTATAAAGGGTTGGGAGGTGGAGAAATTGGAAGGAGAACACCCTATCCTGACCTGTAAGGAAGAGAAGATATGTGGTTATCTCTATGCAATATATTTGATTCAAATAAACATTAGGTATGTTATTTTTGAACAATCATAAGCAAGTTCAATAGAGAAGTTTCGAGAGGGATCCTAACATTCTAACTATATTATTAAAATATGTCATTATCCTCTATCCATACCCATATATCTCTTACTAACTTGCCATAAGGCAATAACCTGTTGGGTCTTTAATTAAAGACTTAAAGACTACTACAAACCCATGACTCATGCTAACTATCTACCAAGTATCAATCAAAATTCATCCGTAATATCCAATAATGGATAAAACATCAATGCTGGACTCTATGCCCTTGGCAACCATAACATCTACATCTCTAAATCAAATCACTCTTGCAACATCACCAATCGAATGAGTCCCTATTGCACAAGCGGTTATTTTGAATTATATTACGACATGTTCACATAGAACTTTTATTTATTTCATTTTTCTCAATCAATATATAGCAACGCTTAAAGGTAGGAAGCCAGAATTGTAGTAAAGTACTTTATATACATCGTAGGGGTTTGTGATCATTTGTACAAGCACGTCATGTACTGGTAAGATTTTATCTAATTATTTAGCTATGGAACATGTTTGATAACTACTTATTTTGTTAATTGTATGTTATTTTTACATTTAGGAATGCACCTGCATCTTTTTGTTTAAGCATTGTTACTTCCACAATGATCGATGGGTATCTCCTCATGTTGAGCAGCATTATGTACATTATTACGATTCTCATTTTCATTTAATTATTTAATGTCTCTCATAAGGTATTGCATATTTAATAGTCACTATTTAATATGTTATTACAGGCTAAAATGATTGCTACTCAAAATGAGCCTTGTTAAAATAATCAATAGCCACCAATTGAGGATCAAATTTGCAATACAGTCTTAAGGAAGTGTTCAAGTTATGTTCGTGGACTTGGCCATGGTCTAAAACCTCTAAGAAATGAAGATGATGTATCACATTTTGTTGAGGTGCAAAGCTTAAGAGACGACTTAGTAGGTATTAGAGAGGAATTGGTTAGTACACAGGAGCAGTTAATGAGCACACTACAAGAGTTAGTAGGGGCAAGAGCTGAATTGAGTAGTATAAATGTTGAGGTACAAGAACTTAGAGAAATGGTTAGGTGCCAAGCTAAGGATATGAAAATCATGTAGGCTACCTTACGAGAAATCAATTTAGCTTGAGTAACTGGTTCTTTTGTAACGTTGTCAAATGGCACCAATCAAACTATGAATTGGTTTGTGTTCTTACATATATACATATATATATATATATATATATATATTTCAAGCTATATTATGACTAGTAAAGACTTTCCCTTTTCTACTATGTAGGTTCTCTTGTAATGTTGTCAAATGGCACCAATCAGACTATGAATTGGTTTGTGTTGTTGGATACACACACACACACACACACACATATATATATTTCAAGCTATGTTATGACTAGTAAAGACTTATTTTTTCCTTTTCCACTATGTAGATTAATGATATTACTTCATGATCTAGCTAATATCGAGTTGGAGAATAGCATATCAATATAACTCTTCTTTCTACTTTGTCTTTTTATGAAAATCAACTTTTAGCTACAGACTTTCTTATTAGTTTTGGAGACTCATATTTAGTATTTTAGTTAAAGCTTATTTGTTATTCAGTTAGTGGAGATTGAACTATGTTTATACTTTATATTATTAATGTTAGGGTTGCCAACTCATTTATTTTACTTTGTTTTAAGTTTTGTTTATTGAAGAAGTAAGTTGAACACTTGTAAATATTATATTATATGATAGGCCTTTTGTATACAAAGCAAATGATATGTTATGTGCAATTTATATGAATGATCGAAATATGATATTGCATAATATGTCTTTAAACAAAGTAAATGATGATGATATGGTCATGTGAGCAAAAATTCAAGAAACAATCTTTTTCTACCAAAAGACATAATAGTAGCTAATTATATTGTATTTGGCAACCAAGTCATATTTAGTTGCTTATAGCAAGATTTTTGCCTACTAGATATTGTTATTAATACTATTTTGCAATTATTTTAGGCACTAATGTTTGGTTGAAAAAGGTAAGACTTTAGGTTACCAAATCAAACATGGTAGTTAATAGCATAACTTTTAGCTACCAAATCTTATTGTTTGCTACAATTTTGCAATACTTTTAGCCACCAAATTTGATAGTAAATGACATGGTTTTTAGCTACCAAGAGATATTTGGTAGTGGATAGCAATATTTTTAGCTACTAAATGCTTTATTTGCCACCACTTATAGGATGTTATTAGCTACTAACATTTGGTAGCAAAAGGTATGATCTTTCGTTACCAACAAGAATTGGTAGCATATACCCTTTAGCAACTTCTCAGCTGCTACTAATTGTAAATTGGTAGCTAATACTTTTGGCTACCAATTTTCACCTTTTAGCTACTAATTATGGTGGTAGTTAAATGTTAAATTTGTTGTAGTGTAAGCTTTTAAGTAGAGATGAGAGACTAAGTAATGTTATGTATATTAGTTAGTTTTATTATGGTGGTTGAAGTTTTTTTTTTTTTGTTAGTTACAGTTGGGTGTGCTATTATAAGTCTCGTCATACTCTATTTTTGACCCATGAGATAGGGTAATGGTTGAGTGAGCCAAGTTCTTAAAGACAGTGTAGTTGCATGTGTATTAGAAGTAATGATATTAGTGGTTGTGGTGGATTAGTTGCCAAAACCTATGGGTGGTTGTTGTTTTATAGTAGTATGGCATAGTGTAATGTCTATTGAGTTATGGAAGTAGTGTTGCAAGGGTTGATTGATTGTTGTGGTGATGCCTTGGTTGTTGAAGTTGAAGAAATGACAAACTAAGTGTAAACACCTGTGATAGGAGATAATGAAAGCAACAATGCTGGATGAAGCTATTGTGTAGATTGGATGCCCAAATTCAATGATGAGTGGATGGACTACCTTATTGAGTTGTTAAAAAACATGTTGACTATGATGCAGGCAAGAACGGTTGTAGAACACACCGAAGGAGTTTGCCGAGTTGATGGCCAAGCTGATGAAGTTATCCTGAATGAGGACCAAGTTGATTATAGACTAAATTAAGACAATGGTGATGTTTGGCATAGAAAGGAAGACTACCTAGCTCGTAGTGCCCTAGTTGGAGGAAGAGTTGAATGAAGGATTAAGCAAAGAATGGGGTTGGTATAAGAAGAGAGTGATGAGGAAGAGTTCTATAAGGCTAAAGAACAACTAGAAAGAGCATCTTAAGTTGGTCGCTACAAAAATTGACCTAATCAAGCATATTATCCTATTTGACATCTTTAGAGAAGAGTTTATCATCAAGCTTGTTGAAGAATTAACTTAGATGATGTATTACTATTGATGGGCTTTATGGAACAGACCAAATGAGCATGAACTCCAATCTTGTCAATTACTAAGTGTTGGGCTATGCTGAAGACCTACCTTTGAGCTTTTCATGTCTTGGAGACTTGTTAAAGAGATTGTTAGGATGTGGAGACTTGTTGGAGAGCTCAACAAGATAGGTCCTTAAGAATAAGTCGACTCAACTAGATTGACTTGGCAAGTTAGCACGACTAAGTCAACTCGATAAGGTTGGCTCAGCCAGGTTGACGGAACTTTAGGTTAGCCTAGAACAGGTCATCAAGGTCTTAACAGCTCATCAACCTAACTCTATAGCTCATCACTTGATTATCTCATCCATGTACCTAGTTATAGCTTGCCATTAGGACTGCTTACTTATGTTTTATTTACTAGATTACCCTTACATTTTATTTTGTATTTATAGGATTGCCACTAGGGCATCCTTTTTTACTTTTTTTACTAAATTGTCATTATGTATAAATAGTTCATGTTTGTAAGGTTTTAGTAAACTTATCACTTTTAATGAAATTTTTTTTGACTATTTCTTTGTAAAAACTCTCCTATTCCACTGTTATCAATCTCTCTAACAAGGATTGCGGCAAGTAACCCTAATTTATATTTTGTATGTAATATCAAAGTAGAGATTAGGCCATGTAATGTCCATTTGGTGCATCATATTCTTATGGGCAGCTCACGAATTTGCTAAACCCTATTCTATCTTCTTTTCTTTGATATTTCAAAGGACTCATTTAATTCACTAGGATAAGACCTTATGATAACTAAGCTCTAGGGCACATCACATATTCTAGTATCAAAGTGGAGGTTCGACAATGGGAGGGTTCGATTTATTTGTATTGAGACACCGAAGTTCAATTTTTGTGTTTGTTTGTAATTTGATAATAGAAGAAAGTCAAGGTTTCTTACTTGGGGGACATTATATTCAAATGGGAGGAGTTTTGACTTGTTTACACCCAACACGTAGACTTACGAAAGGATTTAATTTATGAATTCCTACTTCTAGAGCTTCACGGAGGTACTCGCTTAAGGTTTGGTTATGCCATCGTAGCAAATTACCAAAGGTGGAGTTGGTGATCTAACTGTCTTTACTCTGTTATTACTCTTTATTATAGATGTTCTTTCATGAATTGAAGAGGGTATTGTTGTAATGTGTAGCCATAGTCATGTATGTGCAAGTGGTGGTTGTGACTATAAGCTTAGTGTTCTTTTGTAGCATTATACAGCAGCAAGTCTTAGTCTATTAGTAATTGTACATGAGTGGGTCTGTAAGTTTCGAGGTAGTGGTTGCTAAAGTTGGGATTGTTTGTTGGAACAATAGGTACTTGTGTTACTATTCCTTTGTGAACCACAGTGGGTGTCAATGTTGTGCTACAATTTTATACAGTAGGTGTACAAGTGAGTAGATAGTGAGTGTGCAGTGAATAAAGCACGGTTATGCCTAAGTGCAGTTGAGTGTGGGTTGATTTGCGTTTATACCGTAGTACGTCTCTTAGTTGTTATTCTTAGTGACCTATTCCTAAGTTTATTAAGCTACTATGTATGTATGTTTAGGGAATTACAATCGAGTGGTATGAAATTCTAATAGTAGGGTATATATCACTGTATCGTAGTTATGTTATTGGGTTGTACAATGCAATGGTGCCATTACTTATGACCATGCTATTCTTTTGTGTGAACACAGTTGGGATTTGCTAGTGTAGTAGTGTGCTAAGTTGGGCTTATTGGTTTGCTGTGTTGAATTGCTAAACTACTTGATGGTACCGAGTTGAATGGGTCGAAAGTTAGTAAGATATGAGCAGTATATGGAAGTATATAGGTGTTTGTTGTTGAATTGATGAATCAAATTGAGCTATGGTCTAGCATCTAACTAGGTTACTATAGTATGCCAAACTGCAAAAGAAGTGCCAAGCTCCTATGAACTACTATCGAGCTATCGAACTACATGTTTGGGCTATTATGTAGGAGGTTGAGTTGTAGAATAATCAAGGCTTGTCAAGCTTTTATAGAAGTTTGTGTGAGTACTGAACTAGGTAGTGTACGACCGATCTCTGAGTTGATTATTTGATCTAAGTTGTTGTACTTTAGGCCATTGGCTTATACCTAGTCCATATATGCAATCAACCTTGATTCATCAAGTAGAGCTACTCAGCTAGTGAGAAAACTTATAATTGTGTTGCTATACGTATGGAGTAAGAAGTGTGATCAGATAACTAAGCTGTCGAGTTATAATCTTCAAGTGGTTATGAGTTCAATTCATCACCGAGCTAATTTAGTTGGTTACTTTGAGAGCTACTATACAACTCCAAAACCGAGCTGTTGTTGAAACACCGAGCTATTGTCTTTAACACTTTAGGCTATTGCTGAGCTAAATTGAGTGCAGGAGTATTTTAAGGGGAGTTCTGAGCACATTGTTGAGTTGCTACTTATTGAGTGATCAAATTGAAAACCCATAGTTGAGTTGAGTTGCTATTTGAGTTTTGAGTTGACATTTGATGCTACTATTCAAACTGAAGTGAATCCAGGCTTCTATCGAGCTGCCAAAATCTGTGTTACTATAATCCCAAAAGTTTCCAAACCATCCTTATTGAAATTTGCCCAACTAATTTATACTAAGGTATGCTGTCCCTTTTTGAGGATTATACTGTATGTGAGCTGTGAACTTACTCTATCTGAGTTCTTGAGGATTGATGAGTTGTTGCATTGTTTAGAAAATTTACTAATGTTAATTTAAAGTGCCATTAACTTAATTTGTACTCAATTTTATAGTGTAGCAACAAGGAAATTTTACTTTATTGGAAGACTTCAAGAAAATATTATATTAATTTAGGTTAGTAATAATCTTGTGAATTTTATCTTTGAAGCTGTGGTTGGGAGATTTAACTATACACCTACTAATCACTTGAGTCTATTAAATTTTCTTATAATGACAAGGTGATTCGGGTTACCAAGCAGGCAAAGATAGCGTTCTCTTTTAATAGATTTCAAGATGAGGTTCCATGCGATGTATCTAATATTGATGATTGCTATATGTGTTTAGGAAATCCATGGAAGTTAAGTCGCGATATGCACTATAACCCGTTAAGGCATGCTTATTCATTTTGTGATAAGATGCGAGTTGTGACACCCCGCAACCCCTCAACAAGAATTGAAGAAGGTTTAAGAGTTATCAAGATTTTTACACAAAGATGAAAACCAGAAAATGAGCTTATAAAGGGCATAACAGTGAAATAAACGAGGTCATTAAGAAGGTTGTTACGCAGTCCATGGCATCCTAGGAAGATTGAGCTGAGTCACAAACCATTGCCCATATCCCAAATGTGACTCCATTACCATCCATACATGCTACTGAAGACGACCCTAAGTACTATTACATCTGTCTCCCACCTATTGGACTTTCTTTTCTTGATCCACTAATGGGATTATCTAGAGTTAGTGAAAGTTGTAATAGCCTTATACCAATGAGATAGTATAGATTGTTGGTCGGTATTTGCTGTAAGGTCATGGTGCTGGATACTCTTATTGGAGTTGCGTTATAATCATCCTCATACTCTTATGTTGGAGAAGTATGAACTTTATAGGTTAGTTGATATGGAGTTGAGTTGTGAAGAAATTTCAACCGACTTAATTGCTATGGATGAAGAAGATGTGGAGTTAGTAAATAAAGAGCATGAAGTTTTAGACATGTTTGAGGAAGAGGAGTAGTTTGAGGTCTTACTTGCTTAGGACCCACAAGCTAGTGAAACGATGTATGACTTAGAGATTGTACTATTCCCTTGGCTGATAGCTGTTGGACCTATTTGAGCTTAGTAGATAGGATGCATGATGAATGGAAAGAAGGACCTTTAATTGAGAACTTGGTGGATCGAGCTCATAATGAGTAGAAGGAGCAAAGGATGACACTAATATTGATCATAGAGCTAAGTTATCTTTATGTCACTTCATTGGGTTCTTGTAGGTTAGTATTTGATCTTAGTAGGGTTTGGAGCACATGGTTGCCAAGTTTTAGGTCGAAACTTTTTCAAGAAAGGGGTGCCGATGGGCTTCATGGAACTGGCCAAACAAACATGAACTCCAAAGTTGTCAATTACCAAGTGTCGGGTTATGCTAAAGACCTACCTATGAGTTTTTCATGTTTTAGAGATCTATTAGAGAGCTCACAGGATGTAGAGACTTATTGGAGGGCTCAATAAGATAAGTTGTCAAGAGCAGGTTGGCTTGGTAAGTTAACATGACTAAGTTAGCTTAGCAAGGTTGGTTCAACTAGGTTGACTCATCTAAGTTGACTCAACTAGGTTGGCACAATCAGGTTAGCAGAACTTTAGGTAAACCTAAAACAGGTCATCAAGGTCCTAACAACTCATTAACCCAACCCTACAGCTCATCACCCGTGTAGCTCATCCGTCTATACAATTGCCATTAGGACTACTTACTTATGTTTTATTTACTAGATTACCCTTACATTTTATTTTGTATTACAAGACTACCATTAAGGAATCCTTTACTTTACTTTGTTAATGAAATTTCCATTATGTATAAATAGTACGTGTTTATAAGGTTTTAGTAGTACTTATCACTTTCAATGAAAAACCCTTAGAGTATTTCTCTATGAAAACTTTCCTATCACACTCTTATCAATCCTTAGTAAGGATTGTGGTGAGCAACCTTAATTTATACTTTGTGCATAATTTCAAAGTAGAGATTAGGTCGTCTAGTGTCCATTTGGTGTATCATATCCTTATGGGCAACACATGAATTTGCTAAACCCTATTCTATCTTCTATTCTTCGATATCTCGAAGGACTCATTTTGTCATACCTTAAACATTGTTAACTTATAATAGTCCACTGTATATATTAGAACCTGTCTATTCAATCGCTAGCATAACACTAATATACTTAAGGCTCATATGACAAATTGCTCTGAAGCATTTATAGTTTCATAGATATACTAGCATTTACATTCATAACAAACTTATATTTATAATAAGGCTAAGTATAGAGTATTTACAAGAGTATACGAATATAGGATATGACTCAAAAGAAGGAACCTAGCTAGATCGCTTAGATGATCTAGTTGATCCCATAGAAAATAAAAAGTTTTAAAAACATAGTCCTCATCGATTCTGCCTCTCTCAAGCCTAAACCCATTCTTTTTGCACACCTAGAGGTGATTCTCACATGGCATGATTACTCAATTCCTATAAGGAAATCTATAAGGGAATGAGCAAATCACATCTCAGTAAAGGCCATGAGGCAAAAAGCATATACAAGAGGATAATACAACTAAGTTATCAAGTATTATTACATGCAATGCATGAGAAGTAATGTATCATCTACTCAACGCTATCTAGTCCATCGTAAAGTTAGAGAAATTACACTTGCTCTAACTTAAGTTGATGTGTTGCGATATGATGATCACAATGCCAATCATAAAGGCCACGAGGCTTTCCTATGGATAATTCTAAGCTTATGCAATAGAGGCTTATGCTCCACTTATGACTACCTTTGACTTAATTGCCTTAATCTTGCCACGACCTCCTCTCCTATCACTTAGTTTGACTAAAGATAGGGAAAGGCTAAATCACTACAACCTTGTCAAAGGTGTTGGAATTTAGCTAAAGAAACCTAACTGTTCTCTAATGGGATGCGATGTATGTCCATTTATAGTTTTAGTTCGAGTTTCAATTAGTCTGATCAAGGGTGATCAACCAATTTATAACACAACAAATAAGGTCAATCAATATAGCAAAACATGGAGCTTAGCTACCAATCAACATTTTAAGAACTAAGCATAGGCATAGCATGCGTACAAACAACTACTTACAACCAAAGGTGAGTATATACTCTAGTCTCCACAAATCTCACTTATATGTGTTGAAGTTCACTCCAATAGGTTTGGAATGATAGTACTTCACTCACTTGGAAGTCATATATATGCTAAAGCTCATATTCGGTTTTCATAAGATTTACGAAAACGTTAAGATTTTATCTAGTTCCTTGTATTATTATATAGCTAAATTGAAATACTATTTATGTAGTCATTTAATAGAATTTTTTATATATGCATATAAGCACATTATATATATGTACTTTAAGTATCTTATAGGATTATTATCCCTATTTTATTATATGAGTATCTTATCTTTACTAGAACGTACATACATATTTACACATATATATATTAACATATATATAAACTTCTACAGTATATATAGACATACACATGCATATATATACATATATACTTCAAGTATCATATTTTACTATATAGGCTATTATCTAAAGTTATTCAATTTTAATAAAGTCAGTATCATCAGGTTCGTCTAAACTCAACAATACACTATGGGTTTTATCTCAAGAGATAGCTTTTAAAGGGTATATTTTAGTTTCTTTTGTACATATTTATATTCCTATAATGTACCTTATCATATCATGTCCTTATTAGTTAAATAACTATATTTTATATATTTCCATAGCAAAGCTTAATAATATATGTCTAGTATCTAGCCCTATCATAGATATATCCTAGTCTAGATAATATGATAACATATAATATGATAAATATCCATTCTAATTAAACCTTATCACTATTTAGTTGAATAGGATTTATTAAAATATTTATTACATTTTAGCCTAGTTTTGTTAAAAATGTGCTTCGATTAGTATATTATACTATTTAAATTAGGAAATTCATACTAAATAGCTAAGGTCATCAAATAATTCCGAAAAAATTTCTAAAGACTCAGGAAAATACATGGAATATGATTAGTAACTAGTTTCATACTATCGGATTTATCGCTTATATACGTAAAGTTATTATTTTGCCCCTAAATCATGGTTAATTACACAAATAATATGATTTTTACACCGAATTAATTCCAACCTATCTTGACATCATTACAAACATCCTAAATTAATTGGATCCTAATTTCATCAATTATTTCCCCTAAAGTCAATTTATTTCACAAATTACCCTATTTTTAGGTGCTAAAAGTACAATAAATACTAAATATATATAAAATCAAAATCAAGCTACATAACAATAAACTAGATGTATTATGTATTATGTATTATAGAGAAAAATTTTGAGCTCGAAATAACATCATTTACTATATTTATTTTAAATTTTAAAAATTTAGATGAATAGTGCATTTGTCAAGCAAGTATATAAAATATTCACAAATTTACAAAAATAAAATTACCGCATGAAAGTAAATCTAAAATAAACTAGGAATTATTTTTTTCATATTTTTCCTAATTTGTTTAATATTTTTAAAAAATGAGGGAAAAACAAGGTAGAAGTGAAAACTAATTGTTTGTTGGAGCTTTAGCCACTAGACGGTAGTCGAGCTAGGTGGCCAATGTATTGATGGTGGTTGGCAAGGTTTACTATTAGGTGTTGTTTTGGGTTAGGAATGCTATGGGTGCTACTTTCTCCTTATTTTTGATTTAGTTTTCTAAAATTTTTTCCTAATTTTTCTATTATTGTTCCGAGTTCCAAAACGCTAAACATTAATTGTTTGAGGCTCATTCCTATTTGTAAAGCCTAATGTCGGCTTAAAAGAATTTTTTTTTATATTTTTCCTTTTATTTTAATTAAGCATGAGTTATCTTATTTTTAGGGAAGTCACTTTTGAATCATTCTTTTTTAGCCTAAATTGCTACTACAATATTGTCCAGTGATTTTAATATTTTTCTCTAATTTTTGGTTCAATTTTATAAATATTTTAAGGTATTTTGGATGTTTTATATATATTTTATTAATATTTAGTATTTTTATTAATATACAGGTATACATCCTATGTATATAGTACATGTAATGAGTAATTATATGCATATAATCATGTTACTATCATATCCTTTTTTTTTAAAGATATATTTCCCATTTAATTTTGCAAATTTACTGCTTGTTATATATCATTATATAATTTTCAAGTTAATTTATCAGTATATTCATAAAAATATACATGTATTCATATAGTATAATATGCTAGATTATTCCTTTTTATAGCTTAAACAACTTATCTCTAAGTTCTCGTTATGTTTTAAGCTTGGTTTTAAAGGTTCCAATGAGTTTCACGTTATATTGAATGATTGTACTTCTAAGGCTAAAATTGGGTTCTTAGGATATTATTTTTAAAATCTAACTTTATTGAATTGCTTCAATTAATTTTTCTAACCTAGTCGTAAAGTTTGGACTCAATCAGATAAATTTTTCTTAGAAGCTCTAAATTTAAGTACGCTTGCCCTAATAGCAAATTTAAGGGCTCATATTTTCACCCCTCCTCAAGAAAAGTTTTGTCCTCAAAACTTTCTTGTAACTAGAATCATAGAGTCAAATACTTGAAGGATAATTTGGGTTTACAACAAATGATCACTAACCTGTGATTTTGAAGAGCCATGGAGACTTCTCCTCCATTGCTGCTCTCAATTCCTATGTTGCTTTTGCTTTTGAATCATTACTCCACTATACTTTAACGTACTCTAATTATTTGTTTCTTAACTTCTTAACCCGATTATCTAGTATTTTGATGGGTTTATCTTCAAAATTCAAATTTTCTTAGAACTCCACAAGTTTCAATTCCATGATTGCATCAAGGTTCTTTATAAATTTTCTTAACATTGAGACATGGAATATATCATGATATCTAAATAGGCTTGGGGGTAGTGCAAGTTGATATGATACTCTACCTACCTTCTCCAATATCTCAAAAGGTCCTATATATCTTAGGCTCAATTTCTCTCTAGATCTAAATCACTTAAGTCATTTAAATGGGTTTAGCTTTACATATACGTGATCTTCGATTTCAAATTCTAGTGGTCTCCTCTTCATGTTTGCCCAACTTTTGTATTTATCTTGGGCTTCCTTCATCTTCTACTGAATTATCTGCACTTTTTCATTCATTTGAGATATCAAATCAAGTTTTAGTATTGCATGCTCTTCATTTTCCCAATATAAAGGAGATTGACATTTTTGTCCGTACAAAGCTTCATATGGGCCATTCATATGGTAGCTTGGTAACTATGGTTATAACCAAACTCTTCTAACGGTAAGTGTCTACCCCATTTTCTACTAAATTCTAGTGCACATGCTCATAAAATATCTTCCAAAGTTTAAATAGTCCTTTTATATTGCCCATCCAATTGTGGATGGCATGTAGTACTGAACTTTAATTTGTTACCTAAGGCTCGATGTAAACTTTCTCAAAATTTAAGCATGAATCAAATGTCTCTATTAGAAACTATACTGAATGGTACTCCATGTAGTCTAACAATCTCCTGTACATAGAAGTTAGCCATTTTCTCTAATGAGTACCTTATACGATATGGTAGAACATGAGCACATTTGGTTAATTTATCGATAATCACCCATATTAAATCATGTCCAGCTCATGTTCCTAGGAGGGCTACAACAAAATCCATGGTAATGTGGTCCCATTTCCATTGTGGTACTTTTAAGAGTTATAGTGTGCCTCTCGGGTCTTTAGTGCTTAGCTTTAACTTGCTAGCATGTTGTACATTCTGTTACAAATTGTGCTATATCTCTCTTCATCCCATGTTACCAAAAAGTAGACTTTAAGTCTTGGTACTTCTTGTTTCCACCTAGATGTAGTATGTACCCAAAAGTATGTGCTTCATCCATTATTTCTCTTTTTAGATCAAGAACTTGGGGCACACAGATTCGTCCTTTAAATCTTAACACTCCCATTTCATCTATCTTGAAGTTAGGCAATTCCTCCTTATGTACTAATCTAAACTTGATTAGTGCCAAATCTTCATCTTTATTTTGTAACTCCTTGATTCTATTAAGCAAAGTTGGTTAGCTTGTCAAATTCATTAAACACACGTCAAGTTCATGCCACTTGTTGTGTAATGAGAGAAGATATAACTTGTTCATAGTTTCTACGGCTGAGTACATTAGCTACCACATTAGCTTTTCCAAAGTGATAGTTAATGGTCAAATTATAATCTTTAATCAATTCTAACTATCTCTGTTGCTGCAAATTCAACTCTTTTTGAGTGAAATAAGTATTTTAGACTTTTAGGATTAGTATATATCTCATAATGTTGCCCATATAGGTAATGTCTCTAAATTTGCAATGCAAAGACTACTATAACCAATTTTAGATCATGAGTAAGGTAATTCTTCTTATGTAACCTCAATTGTTGTGTTGCATATGCTATAAATTTTCTATCTTGCGATAGAACATATCCTAACTTGTTTTGAGAAGCATCACTATATATATTATATGGTTTGTTTGGGTCTAGCAATATCAATATTGGGGTTGTAATTAGTCAATCCTTAAGTTCTTGGAAACTCCTTTCACATTCCTCGCCTTACTTAAACTTTACATCTTTTTGAGTTAAGTGAGTTAAGGGCTTAGCTATCTTTGAAAAGTCCTTTATAAATTGTCTACAATAACTAGCTAATCCTAAGAAACTTCATATTTCTATGATAGTTGTTGGTTGCTTCTACTTAGTTATAGATTTAATCTTCTTCGGATCTATTGAGATTCCTTCTCTAGACATAACATGACATAAGAATGAGATCTTATCTAAACAGAATTCGCATTTAGATAATTTCCCATATAGCTTATTCTCCCTTAGCTTTTGTAAAGCAAGTCGCAAGTGCACTGCGTATTCCTCATTACTTGTAGAATATATTAGTATATCATCAATGAAAACAACAAAAAATTTATCTAAATATGGCTGATATATCTTATTCACCAAGTCCATAAACATTACCAAGTGTTTGTTAATCTAAATGGCATAACTTGAAATTCGTAATGCTCATATCTCATACGAAAAGCAATTTTAAGGACATTTCCAAGTTTCACCCTTAGTTGATGATACTCCAACCTAAGATCAATTCGCAAAAATTCAATCACTCCTTGCAACTAGTCAAATAAATTATCTATCCAAGGTAATGGGTGTTTATTCTTGGTGTTGACCATTAATTTCCCTATAATTGATACATAATCTCAATGTACCATCTTTCTTTTTCACAAACAACAAAGGGGCTCCCTATGGGGATACGCTTGGTTTGATAAAACCCTTATCTAGTAGTTCTTGTAGTTGCTTCTTCAATTCTTAAAGCTTAGTAGGTGGCATCCGATACAATGCCTTCAATATAGGTTCTGTTCTAGGTACTAGTTCAATCATGAAATCTAACTCCCTATGTAGAGCTAGTTTAAGTAGATTCTCGAGAAATACGTCTAGAAACTTGCATACAATAGGTATATTAGATATTTTTGGAGTTTCCTTATTCTCTTCCATTGTAAAAATCTAACAAAACTGCCAATCCTCTTCACTTTCCCTAACATCATCACAACTTCAATAACTGCTAACCTAGTGATTCTACCTTTGCTACCTTTCCCTTGGAACACTAGGCATCCCTCTTCTAAACTAATACTTTTGTGTTGACATTCCACCTTAGCCTTTTATTTTGATAACCAATCAATTCCAATAATAACATCATAACCTTGCAAAGGCAATACTATAAAATGAATTGGGAACTCCATCTTTATGATCTTAATTCGACCATTATCTACAATCTTTTGAGTTAATACTTTTTCTCTAGTAGGAATTCTAATTCAGTAGGCGATATCTACTTTAGTCACATCAATTCCATTCCCTATTATAAAATCTTAACTAGCAAAGAAATGTGATGCTCTTATATCAAGTGAGGCATAAGCAACTTGTCCACTTATTTAAATTTCCCCTAAAATATTTAACAATCCAAGTCATTTTAAATTCCTCTGAATGGTAACATTACATACTTAATCAATTCATGATTTCAAAAGTATGCATCTCCTAAAGCACAAATCATTTCATATCGGTCACATTATAAATAAAAAAATTAAAGTCTATGAAAAGTTACATACCTATCACCAATCCTTCATTTATTTCATTCTCCAAGTTCATATATTCTTCTAGTTCATCCTCTCCATAATAGTCATCAAATTCTTCTACTTCAACCGCGCTCTCAATAGCAAATACCCTTGTAGGGGCAGTAGCATGCCAAATTTGCCTGCATTCCTGATTTCTGCCTATTGGGTGGCATTCTCTCTCTTTCCAAAACCTTAGCCAAATTATGGGCAATAGCATTTAAAATATCCCTTTTGTCCACATCATCCACACTTAATATTCTTTAGCTTGGAAAGATTTCTAACTATATGACTTACTTTGCCATACATATAGCACTGTCCTTTTAGTTACTTACAGTGCTTAGGGTAACAACCAACACCACACTTCCAACACTTTGTATTACCACTTCTATCATAAATAATCCTTGTTGACATAGGTTGAGCAAGATTATTTGCCATAAAAGCTAGTCTCTTTCATTGACCTGAGCTACTTACACTTGAATGGGGTCTTTTAAAAGGAAATTTAGATTGAGATCCACTGCTTACTTTTCTATTTAACTATGATATCATTTTTAGGTGATTGTTCTCTAACTTTTGAGCCTTCTCTATCACATCATTATAGGTAGGTAAATCACAATCCGAAAGTTTACATTGCATTATAAGATCAGATCCTTGGATAAATAGAGTTTTCTTCAAATGTACACGATCCCTATACGGGGACGATACGTACTGAAATAATCTGTTAAACTCATTCTCGTATTGGGTTACGCTCATGTTCTTTTTCTTTAAGGTAAATTAATCTTCAAGCATTTTTAACTGAACACTTTTTGAAAAGAATTCTTGTCTGAATTCATCCTTAAACACTTCCGAAGTAATCGGTCCTTTAATTGACTTGTCCCACCAAATGGGTGCTCATGATCTTAACATGTAAGTTCCATATGATACTTTTTGATGGTTTAGAGTTGGAAAAGTGATACAATTGCACTCTATCTAAGCTAGCCAATTATCTGCTTCCTCAAGGTTACTAATGTCTCCATCAAAATACTAATAAGCATTAATGAAATTAGGCAAACGATTTACATCTAAAGGCTTGTTTCTCTATAGGTCCACTCCTAAGGCCTTCTATCTATTAGATTACCTTAGTTAACAAATGTGACAACAAAGCACCTTGTTATTGGATCATTATGTGTATGTTTGTAAGTATAAGCTCCATTGTGGTAGGTACAGGAGTAGTAGGTGTTTGTCCATGGTTAAGAAGGGGTGGTAGCTATCTATTTCTACCTAGTTGTTCTTGAGGAGAGTCAGCTCGTGGTGGTGTTTGGCTTATGGTAGGTTAGGTTTGATTGTTAATACCATTCCCTACTTTAGCTATGATCTTACCTTAGGTTATTATTTTTTATTAACACTGCAATTTCATAAATTTTCCATAAGTCCATTTAGTGAGGATCATATATTACTGGATGTTTCTTAACAAATATAATATGATTAATGTACTTAACAAATATTCATCAACAATTCAGATTATGAAGATATATTAACTACTATAGATCCCTTAATAATATAATACTTGATATATATTGTGTTGATAGTCAGTTTTCGTCTACCCAGTTTGATAAGTACTGATATAACTTCGCTTACTCATCCATTTAGCTGTCGATAGGCCTAATAATCTATATTCTCGACACCTCGCTAAGTAATCGACACTCTTGGTATTCTACTGAGTAACATAGATCCATTCCTTATTTGAATTCAAGTTTATGGCACGAACAGTTATCATAAGTATGGTTATATTACATAATTTCTTGCTTTCCTTACATTTCAAGGAAGGTGTCTAATCAAGAAGCTTCCATGTATCTCAATAGTTATTTCGATAACTGCTCCTTTAGACATGACAGTCTCCTATAAATACGGGAAAAAACTCTATAAGAGAGATCTAATAACTTTTAACCACTTGCTTTGCTTTCCTCATTCCTACTTATTGACTTAAGTATCGGAGTGGCTGCACTGGATTGACCCTAGGACCAAGCAATTTTACTTTCTTTGCAAGACACTTCCAACTCCCAAAATTCACCAACAACATTTGGTGCCATTTATTTTTTCCTAAACACACCCATATGGCTAAAACTAGAATGACCAAGAGTATAGGTGTTAGCACTTCCTCCTAACACCTTAATGGGGGAAGGCGTTATAGTGATGAGCAACGACTAGCTAGATTTGAGTAACTTTTCCTTGATTTTGCCAAGGAAAACTCGAAGTTAAACAAGAAACATAAACAAATCCTTAACCTCCTTCATAATAGTATTCATCCAAATCAGAATAAAGAGTATGGCAATCAAGATGCCAAGAATAGTGATGATTCAATTTATTCAACTAAGTTGCCAAAAAAGTAAGCTGAGGTTGTGATGGGACCCTCGATTCCTACTTTCAAAAGGAATGACAAAGGCAAGTAACTGCAGTAGGTGCACCATGCGAGATCCTCGCATGTCAACACCTCTGCTACAACAAACGAGCAATTTCAAATCAAGAGAAGTCCATTTGTTCTTGAGATTTTAGTGGAAGTGATACGTAGCCACATCAAATTGCCACAGTTTGAAACTTATGATAGGACAAAAGACCCCAAAGACCACTTAGAGTATTACTGTACGTTGGCCAAGTTGCATGGTTTGAGTGATGCAGTAGCTTATTAAGCTTTTCCCTCAACATTGAGGAATACAACTAGCACATGGTTCAAACACTTAAAACCAAACACCATTTCTTATTTTGATGATCTAGTAGAAGTGTTTCCTCAACACTTCCTTACAAGTAAGCTTCCTATTAAGGATTTCTTAATCTTTAACACAATTAAACAAAGATCAGCAACTGGCAAGGTCCTTATATATGATGGCCTTAAGACGAGAAGAGATATTTTAGGTAGAAACCTATTCGGAAGGTAAGTCAATCAGCATAGAGAGTGTCAAGAGTGATATTAAGGAAATTTCTTTAGGAGATGACCCTAGGAAAATAACAAGGATAGGGAAACCCTTGTTAGTGGATATTCGGCAAAGTTTGATTAACTTCTTGCAAGCCAACACTAATGTGTTTGCAGGGTCCCCTTCAAACATACTGGGTATCTTGAGAGAAGTTATGGTATACAAGTTTCAGATTGATCCTAGTGTGAAGGTGGTCTAACAAAAGAAAAGGCATTTTGCACCAAAGAGATAAGCAGTAATAGAAGAAAAAGTCCATAAGCTATTAAAGGTTATTATTTATTCTAGAATAGCCTTATCCGACTTGGCTAGCCAATTGTATGCTAGTTAAGAAATCTAATGGTAAGTGGTGAATATGCATAGACTTCACAGATCTCAACAAGGCATGTCCCAAGGATTGTTTCTCGTTGCCAAAAATTGATCAGATGGTAGATTCAACTACTGGACAAGTGTTACTTTCTTTTATGGATGCTTTCTCAAGTTATAACCAAATCAAGATGGATAAGGATGATGAATTCTATACATCATTTGTTACCATTTTTGGAACATTTTGTTATACAGCAATGCCCTTTGAGCTGAAAAATGCCAATGCAACGTATCAGAGGCTTATTACTAAGATGTTCAAACCCTAGATTCATAGAAACATCAAAGTATATGTTGACAACATGATTATGAAGAGTGTGAAGGAGGATCAACATCTTACCAACCTTGAGGAGACATTTATTACATTAAGGAGATATAACATGAGAATTAACCTACAGAAGTGCGTCTTTAGCACAATGTCAGGAAAATTTTTAGGATACATGGTTACTTAATGTAACATTGAAGCCAACCCAAGAAAGATTAAGGTGATAAGAAACATGAAATCCCCTCGTATGATCAAGGAAGTGCAGGAACTCACTGAGCAAATAGCTGCCCTCAACAGATTTGTGTCGAGAAGTGCAGATAGATGTGCAGAATTCTTTAAAATGTTAAAGAATCTGAAACAATTCAAATGGTCTAACTATTGCAAAAGAGCTTTCAACGATCTGAAAGAATTCCTTGTGTTACCACCAAGACTCTTGACACCCATCTTAGGAGAGAGTTTATATTTATATCTATCGGTCAACTATTGAGCTCTTTCTTCTATATTGGTTTGAATTGACGGCAAAGAGCATCAACCCGTTTATTACGTGCGTTATGTTTTGTAAGAGCCAAAGCTTTGGTACACGAAAATTGAGAAATTTGTTTTAGCAATAGTTATCTCGGCAAGGAAGTTAAAGCCATATTTTGAGGCTCACTAGATCATAGTGTTTATTGATTAGCCATTACGGTAAGCATTACAATGGCTTGACTCCTATAGGAGGATGATGAAATATGCCATAGAATTAAGTGCCCATGGTGTACAGTACAAACCCAGAATGGCATTGAAAACTCAAGTGCTGGCAGATTTTATAGCCAAATTTATCGATGAGAAAGATAGTGTAAAAGTTGTTGAGAGACCTATCTGGTACCTTTATGTGGATGGTTCTTCGACGAGAGAAGGAAGTGGTGTAAGCCTTGTTCTTTAAGGCCCTCATAATGTCAAAGTTAATTATGCTTTAAAATTTAGATTCCTAATTAGTAAGAATGAAGTAGAGTATGAAGCTTTGATTACCGGACAAAAACTGGCAAAAGAGATTGACGTCGAGAAACTTGAGGTGTTCTTTAATTCACAACTAATGGTGAATCAAGTCATGGGAAGTTATGCAGTAAAGGAAGAAGAGATGAGCAAGTACCTGTTGGTGGTATAAATGTTCGCAGAAGAATTTCAATCTTTTCCCATCCACAAGATTTTGAGAAGTAAGAATATTGCTACTGACAAGTTGTCAAAATTAGCCAATATAGCATTCCTTGACTCTAGTGACGAATTTTTTGTCGAATTTATTCCACAAAAAAGTTTATCCACTCTTTCGCAAAGTTATGAATTGGCTCCTTACTTAAAAGAAGAATCTTAGATGGATCTCTTAGTAGATTATTTGAGAGACGGTACTCTCCTTGACGACAAGAAAGGTATGCGAAGATTGGTTTACCAAGCTGCGATTACATGTTGATTGATGGTTAGCTATACAAATGCAGCAAATCACAACCCTATCTTAGATGTCTTCCTCTGAGGGATGCCTATAGGGTGTCATTAGAACTACATGGTGGTGTATGAAATAACTACATAAAAGTGTAAACACTATATGTTCGAGCACTTAGACTCAGCTATTATTGGTTGACCATAAAAGAAGATGTGAAGGAAGCTGTTTGGCACTATTAACAATATCACAAGCATGAGGCATCGAGTTGAGCACTTGCAAATAAGTTATGCAGCCTATCTAATCCTTGGCCTTTCTCTCATTAGGGGTGAGATATTCTTAAACCCTTTCCGAAATCTACTATCCAATGACAATTTGTCATTGTTGCCATGGACCACTTTAACAAATGGGTAGAAGTTAAGGCAGTAGCGAATATCATTGAGCATAAAGTGGAAGCATTTGTTTTCGATTCCATAATATCAATATTTGGAGTTCCTTACATGATAATCATGGATAACGCCCTGCAGTTTGACAACAAGAAGTTCCGAGCATTTTGCGAGAAATACGACATTCGCCTTTGTACATACCCAATTTTCACCTCCTTTTATTTTATTTTGCTTTCTCAATAGGTCCTAAATTTGGAAAAACACAAAAAAAAAAATAGGAAATTAAAGAAAACCCAAAAAATAAAGAAATTTAGAAAAAATAAGAATTTTAGGCAAATACAAAAATAAGAAAAAGCACAAAAAAATAAGAAATTTGGAAAAATATCAAAAAATAGGAAATCTAGAAAGAAACCCAAAAAATAAGAAAATCCAAAAAAATTGAAAAAATATAGAAGATTATAAAAAATAACAATTTAATAAGGTAGATTTTTAATAAGTTTAGATGACGGGCCGTTGGGCTTAGGCTTAGATTTGAATTAATCTAGGATGGCATAGTGTACATATGAACAAGGCGTAAGCCAACGGCTTAATGGATAAATACTTAGACATATGTATTGGGTTTTAGTATGAGGTTAAGGGTTTGAATCTTGGTGAAGGCATGTAAAAGTATTTTTTAGTTTTTATCACATCAGGGATTGCCACATGTCAGGATCTAATTGCGCCACATGTCTTGACACATGGCATTATCAGATTAGACGACGTACTGACGCAATGCCATATGGCATGCTACGTCAGTTGCTACGTGTCACATGATGACACATGGTAACTTGAAATTGGTCGGGTTAGCTGACATGGCACCACGTCAATGCCATATTAGCACTTTCCTTCTCTTTTTCTCAACTTCCCTTATTTTCTCCGGATTTTCCTCCTCTTTCCCAATTAAGAATAGCCTACCCTCTTCACTTTAGAGCCCATTTTTGCACAAATTTCACATACATATGTACAATCCCTTGCTTTGATTGAGTTTACCACATGGCCTACTTCGAATTGAACCCAATAACGTGTCCAAATTTAGTCAAAGGAGCATTCAAATCAAGCTCCATAATTCAGAAAGAAAAAACTAGATTTTTTGGGCATTTGCATTCAAGGCTGATTCAAGCTTTCCATAGTTTTTGGGTTAAATTCGTATATAAAAGGGGTATTAGGGGAGCTCATTGAAGACACATAACCATTCATAATCACACATGAGCTCCCTCTCATTCAAAATCTCTCTTTTTCTCTCTAGCTTAACCACTACTCTCTCTTTCCCTTCAATTACCTCTCTCTAGCTACTCTTGAAGTAAACCAACAACTCTGCTACAACCCCCAACTCCTAAAAGATGAACCCAATTACCCCCATGCCTTGCTGTAGCCTCTAGTGCATTGGCTACCAAGGGTTTTCAAGAAACCCCAATCGCCATCCCTCTTTCTCTATGTCTCTCTCTTTGACTACTTCCAGCACTAACCGAACCAACCACCACTTGAAATCCCTAAGCCAACGCCTCCCCAACCTCCAATAACCACCATGTTGGCCAACTCATGTTGGAGGTTAAAAAACAAAATTCAAGACCTAATTGATGAAGGTATAATACAATTGGATTTTGTAGAGGCTCTTACTCCAAACATCAACAACAACCCCCTACCAAACCATGGGCCCATCAATAATATGATATTTGATGAGTCAGAGCCTACCATTAACATGATTGCTTCCAATCGAGAGCCCAGGGTTTATAAATTCTACAAATAAGAAGAGAAGCAAGCTAAATGTTACACCTTCCATATACTTGTAGGCCCCGAAAATTATAAAACTGCCCTTCTCAACTATCAAGCAGTAAACCAAAGGTAGTCAAGCTCTCTTGTATGGGGGATTACCCGTTCTAGTAAGATCTATGATCCAAGCGAAGACCTGAAAAAGAAGGCCATGCTGGAAAGGCCAAACAATGAACAAACTAAAGAAGGATTGTTTGCCTTCACCAAGATGATTAAGTCTAGCAAGTATAAAATAATGGATTGGCTTGCTAAGACTCTGGTACAAATATCCCTCATGAGTCTCTTGATGGCATCGAATCTACCAAAAAGCTTTGTTAAGAAAATTAAGAGAAGTTAAAGTCCCTCGTGAAATACTAGCTGAAAGGATTGGATCTCTCACCAATTCCATCCTCATTATGGATTAGATTTCTTTCTCCACCGAGGAATTAGGAGAAGAAGGTAACCAGCACATAAAGCCTCTATTCATAATAGTGAAGATAAATAACATCATCATAACAAGAGTCCTCATCGACAATAGGTCATCCCTAAATGTCTGCCCTCTAGCTACCCTAGATCTATTAGGCATTGATACAACCACTATCAAGTCAAGTTCGACAATAGTAAGAGCTTTTGACGGATGCAAGAGAGAAATAATAGGGGAGATCGATTCACTAGTTGATATCGGCCTACAGATGTTCAACATCCCATTCCAAGTTTTAGACATTCCAAGGACCTTCAATCTGTTATTGGTAAGGCCTTAGATACATTTAGTAAGGGCCATAACATCAAGTCTTCACCAAAAAGTTCATCTCCAATGGCCAGGTCATCATGATTCTAGGTGCTCAGGATTATGAAATTTACAAAGAGACGTCTATACCTTATATTGTTATGGAGGAGCAAGAGGACTTTGAACTCCAAATGTTTGAAGAGATGTGCATGATCACTGATTAAGAGAAAGATGAGAGGCCAAAGTTCAAAGAAGGCTAGTTTGGAACCTATGGGCTAGGATACATTCTAACCTTGATGGAGGAGTTGCAAAGAATGTAAGTTAGGGGTAGAAAAGGTGACAGGTTGTTGCAAACCATAACCAAGGATAGACAAGGCTGGTCGCTGAATGGGTTCAAGCTTACAAAAAGCTTAAAAGGAGTAGTGAGGAAAATGCGCCAAAGAACAGTGACGAATGAAAGCTAAGCAAAACACATGAACAACTCCAGAGGATATGACGCACTAACAGAACTTCTGAAGACTCACGACACAATTCAACATGACACATGAATTGGTTCAATGAGGTTACTCGCCACCTAACCTTGCTTAAGGGAAAGGATAAGATTGTTGTCAAGCGTAAAATAGTAGGGTATTTACATCAGGAAAGAAAAATACTCAAGTATATTGATGATAATCTGTCTATCTATGACTTACAAATACAAAGGGTATTTATACCAAAGAATCTAGGGCAACTTGCCTAAAAGGAAAAAAGACAAAATGAGTGTTACCCCAAAGTAGTAATGTACAAAAATATAAAAGATTAAAAATGAATATTCACAGAAGCAATAATTAGTGGGGTAGATTCTATACGCGGTCCTAAACAAGTGGGGATGTTGTATTGGTGAGGTCGTTAGAAGATATGGGTAAAGCAATATGGTCATCTAGCTTATCTGAGCAGGGATGGCTTATGTAGTCTAGGGTCTCTCTCTTTCAACATAGCGGTAGGGGTGATGCCGAGTAAGCAAGTGGTCAGGCATGGGGAGGATTAGATGTTGTCTCGGCTATCCATTTCTTGACATTTTATCAGTGAGAGATTAACAGTCATTTGGTACGGCTTAAGGAGTGACTCGGCAAGGAAGTACTCGGCATTAGTAGGAGTTGGTTGGAGTAGAAGAATTTACCTCGTCAAGCCTTCTAGTCCTTAAGCTTAGCTGCGAGTCAAAGGACCGGTAGCTCAATTCCTATCATTCCTTCCAGGATGATTTGGATTTGGGATCAAATCCGGATGGTCTTCAATTAGTTCTCTATCAAGGTGATATGGACTAAGGTTGACAATATTGAAGGTGTTGGAAATCCCATAATCCTCTGGCAGCTTTAAATTATAGGTATTGTCATTGATCTTCTAGAGGATTCTGAAGGGTCCCTCAACCCGTACGGATAATTTGTTCTTCCTCTTTCTCGAGAACCATTCCTTGCTGAGGTATAACCATACTAAGTCACTTACCTGGAATTGCTTAGCCATCCTATCCTTAGTCTTTTCTCGCATTCTTTTAGTAACTTGGTCGATGTATTGAGTAACCTTATCGTATATGTATTGAAGGGATTGTGCTCTAGTCAAGGCATCAGGGTCTTCTTACGCAGGTACTAGTATAGGGGTGTGGTCAAAGGACAACTCAAGATTGAATCCATAGACCACCTTAAAAGGAGTTTGTTTAGTAGTGTCATGAACTGTTCGATTGTAGGCGAACTCGATCACTAACAAGCAAATGTCCCAAAGCCAAGCTCTTTCCCATTGCAACTCGAAGAAGTGATCTCAAAGTACAATTAACCACATCTATTTGGCCATCAGTTTAGGGGTAACATGAGGTACTGAAGAATAATTTGGTCTCTAAATGATGTCACAAGGTTCTCTTGAAATGGCTCAAGAACTTCGGGTCTCTATCAGAGACTACACTTCGCGGCATGCCGTATATCTGCACAATATCCTACAAGAAAAGAGAAGCAATAGCTGAAGTGTCATTAGTCTTGGTACAAGGCAAGAAGTGTACCATCTTACTGAACCTATCCATAATGACCATTATAGAATCTTTGCCTCAGGCAGTTCATGGTAGTTCGAGAACAAAGTCCATGCTTAATTCAGTCTATGGCCTCGTTGGAACAGGTAGGGGCATTGCTCTCCTTTGCTCTACTCGACACTTGGCCTTTTAGTACACATTACAGCTTTCGATAATTCGGTGCACATCTCTCCTCATTTTCGACTAAAAGAGTTAGTCATTCAATAGTTCACAGGTTTTCCTTTCTCTAAAATGTTTGAAGAGTCCTCCACTGTAAGCTTCCCTGATCAATAATTCCCTTAAGGAACAAGTCGATACACACAGTTTCTTACTTTGAAACAATTAGCCATCCTCTACATGGTAATCATCGATTGTTCTTCCATCAATACATTATACAAGTATGAGTCTAAAGTGTGGATCCCTAAAGTACTGCTCTTTGATACTTGCAAACCTAAACAACCAGGTCTGCAGTTCAAATAAAAGTACATGTCTTCTTAAAAAGCATCTACAACTATATTGCTCTTTCCTTACTTGTATGTTATTACAAAATTGAATCCTTCAAGGAATTCAATCCATTTCGCTTGCCCCTTCGACAACTTAGTCTAACTTTGGAGGTACCTCAGCGATTCATAGCCAGTATATATGATAAATTCTCTCACAGTAAAAATCAATGCCAAAAGTTCTTTATTATACACGGAGTAATTCAACTAGGGTCTTCAGAGCTTCTCACTATAGAAGGCAATCAATTGACCTTCCTACATCAGGATAGTATTTATTCCAATGCTCGATGCATTTCATTCCATCTCAAAAATTTTATCAAAGTTAGGTAACACTAATGCCGAGGTAAAGGTTAATCTTTCCTTTATCTCAGCAAAACTCCTCTCCTCCCTTTCTCCCCATCGAGAGTCAGTGTTTTTCTTTGTTAGCTTGGTAAGTGGTGTAGTGAGGATGTTGAAATTCTTGATGAATCGCTTATAGAATAAAGCCAGTCTATGGAAACTTCTTACGTCAGTACAAGTAGTAGGAGTCGGCCACTCGACAACTGCTCAGATCTTCTCATCATCCACTTGCAAGCCTCCTCTACTGACTATAAAGCCCAAGAATACCGCTTCCTCCTGGTAGAAGCAACATTTCTTTAGATTACCGAATAGTCTCTCGATATGGAGGATATCTACGACTACTTTGAGTTGTTCATAGTGACTCAACATGTCAGCACTATAGACTAGGATGTTATCAAAATACACCATGACACACTTCCTTATGTGATGTCTCAGTACATGGTTCATTAGTTTCATGAAAGTGCTCAAGGCATTCAATAAGCCGAAGGGCATGACCATCCACTCATAAAGTCCATCTTGAGTCTTGAATGTCATTTTCCACTCATCGCCTATCCTCATGCGAATCTGATGGTAGCCAGATTTAAGATCAATCTTACTGAAAAGCTTGGCTCTACTTAGTTCATCTAACATGTCTTCTAGCCTTAGGATTGGATACCTGTCTTTGATCGTGATCTTGTTCACGGCTCAGTTATCTACATACATTCGCCAGGTTCCATCCTTCTTTAGTACTAGAAGCGCTAGCACAGCACAAGGGCTAAGACTTTCTTTGACGTATCCTCTCTCAAGCAACTCATTGACTTAGTGTTGGAGCTCAAAAGCTTGTTCGAGATTCATCCAATAAGCAGGCTTGTTCAGTAGTACAGTGCCAAGTACTAAGTTAATGTAGTACTTTATGCCTCAATTGGCAGCAATCCTTCAGGCAAATGTTCCGAGAACAGGTTGGCATAATCATCTAGTAATTCTTTGATTTCCTGGGGTAGTTCACCTCGCTCTTTAATTTCTAAAAGTCGCTTGACCAACATAAGGGTCAGCGCTTTTACTTTGATGACCTCTTAGAGCTCATCATTAGAGCCTTTTTCAATCCACAAGCAAGTTTCATCTACAACTTATGAACTTTTCTTAGTAGCATCGGGTTTAGTGTGATCTTTTGGTCATCCTTCTCGAACATGTATGTGTTTTGTAGCCGTCATGGAGAACTCTCCTATCAAACAACCACGGTCTACCTAGTAACACGTAGGAAGCACACATAGGCAATACATCACAAAGAAACTGGTTAGAGTAATTCCCTATAGTGATCGATAGTAGTATTTACCGAGTGACATCTAATGCTCCTTTCTCACTCAACCAATGCAACTTGTACAACTTTGTTCTTCTAGCTTCGGGACATCTCCTATGATAATCATCGTTCTTTGGTTCAGGCACTGGGTAGCCATATGTTTGAACCCTTAGCACATGAAACATTTGATTTAGCTTGTCTTCCTTCCAAACCCTTACCCCTTCTCATAAGCTTGGGTTAGCACTTCATTATCAGATCAACCTTTCTGCTCGACTCGGACATCAACCTTTCTACTAGGCTCAACACTCAACAAAGTTTGGTGACTTCCCTATCCGGGTTGGTTAGTCGGCATTTTGGTCGGTACTTAGCCTTTTCTCTACCTGTTTACTCATTGGGCGATCCTAACAACTTCATCCATTGTGGTGAATTGTTGAATCTCCACAATGTCCCGAATATCACCTCTTTGTCCAATTATAAACCTTGACATAGTTCAAGCTGGTTGTTCTTCTACCTCATAACGGATCATAAGCATTTGAAACTCTTATACATACTCGTTAATAGTCCGGCCTCCTTATCTCAGCTCTTGAAGCCAAATGAAAGTATCTTGAAGATAAGTTTCTAGCACGAATCTATTTCTAAATATTCTCTTCATCTCAATCCAAGTATTAATCTCCTAGTAGCCCTATTGTCTCCTCATCATTTGAAAATTCTTCCACCACATGGTGGCATATTTGGAGAACTCAACGGCAGTAATTCTTACTTTCTCGTAATCTTCATACTAATAATAATCAAACATACGCTCCACCTTCTCTTCCCACTCCAAGTATTCATCAGCATGCCTAGATGTATTGAAACTCAGGATCTGAGGCTTCACATAATCGAATGCTCTAAGGATTCATATACGCTCTTCTTCAAAATACTCCCCTTCTTCCTCGTCTCCCATGTTTGCCAAATCAATCTTTCTCCTCACTCCTCTACCTTGAATGGGTTGAGCTGGGTTTTAACCTCTAATAAGTTGAGTAACTTGTGGAGTGTTTTGCATGACCTTAGTGGGTTGGCAAGATAGTGCATGAATAGCTCGAATCAAATCCACCAAGAGATTAGCTATCACATCAAGTCTTTCGTTACTGCTTCAGGAGTTCCCTAAGACTGTCGTTCATAGTGGACAACTCCATTGTTATCGCCAGTACCAACATTCATACTTGGGTCAGCCATTTTTCTTCATAGATTTAAAGCTCAAATCGAGACTTTAAGAAGTTAGCAATTAACAACACAACGCTCAAATGAACACAGTAACTTGCTCTGTGAAGAAATCACACGTCAACTCAAACAAAACCTCCACTCTAATACCAAGATGTTATGAACGGTGACCAAAGATAAACAAATTCGGTCGCTAGATGGGTCTAAGCTTGTAAAAAGCTTGAAAGGAGTAATGAAGAACATGCACCAAAGAACAATGATGAATAAAAGCTAAGCAAAACCCACAAACTGCTTTAGAGGATATAATGCACCAATGGAACTTTCAAGGACTTACGGTACAATTCGATATGACGCATGAATTGGTCCAGTGAGGTTACTTGCCACCTAACCTTGCTTAATGGAAAGGATAAGAGTGATGTCAAGCATTAAACAGTAGAGTGTTTACACTAGAAAGGAAAAATACTTAAGTACATTAATGATAATCTATCTATTTGTGGCTTACAAATACAAAGGGTATTTATACCTAAGAATCTAAGGCAACTTACCTAAAAGGGGAAAAGAAAAAATGAGTGTTACCCCAAAGTAGTAATGTACAACAATATAAAAGGGTAAAAATAAATAATCACATAAGCAATAATTAGTGGGGCAGATTCTACATGTGGTCCTATATACGTGGGGATGCTGTATTGGTGAGGTCATTAGAAGATGCAAGAAAAGCAGTATGATCAACTAGCTTATTTGAGCAAGGATGGCTTATGTAGTTCAAGGTCTCTCTCTTTCGGCATGGCGACAGAGGTGATGCCAAGTAAGTAAGTGGTCAAGCATGAGGAAGGATTGGATGTTGTCTCGGCCATTCGTTTCTTAGCATTCTATCAGCAAGAGATTAGCAGTCATTTGGTACAGCTTAAGGAGTGACTTGGCAAGGAAGTACTTAGCATCAACAGGAGTAATAGAATTCGCCTCATTAAGCCTTCTAGTCTTCTGGCTCAACTGCAAGTCAAAGGGCCAGTAGCTCAATTCCCATCACAGGTTGTATCATGCTCCAATGACCTTTCCTCTATTGTCAGAAACTTTCATCCAGGCTAAAGTCCAAAACTCAAAGCCTACTAAAGAGGACACTTTTAACAAAAATGAAGGGATTGGTCCATCCAACAAGTCCTAACACTTGAATAATTGGTTCTCCATCCCTATGAATAGTGATAAGTCTTCCCTAGGGTAAAGGATGAATCACGTTTCAGTATTTTGTAGAGTTTCGTAATAAATTACCTTTGTTCTACAAATAATTGTACTCGAAAGGAGATTCCTCTAAATAAAAATCAGTCTCTTTTCTCTTCATTCCTTACTTACACTCTTTCTTTTACATACTTTTCTTTTTCCCAAATGTAATGCTCCGAATAAAGGCCATAGATACCTTGCATAGATAGGTGATGAAAATATTGATATCACCTCCAACTCTATTGGGTTAATTATTAGGAGTGATGTCAATGACCATAATAACGTGCAAGAAAGCTAACAAAGACATGAAATGAGTAGAATTTCCATTGACGAGCCAACTGAAATAATTAATGTCGGGACCAATGACAACCCTAAGGTATTGAAGATTGGGGGAAATTTGAAAGAAGACCAAAAGGTAGAAATGACCACATTATTATCTGAATACCATGATGTATTTGCATGGTCTTATGAAGATAAGCCCAAATTAAATCCATCGATCGTAGTCCATTATTTACCCTTAAAAGTGGATATCAAACCTAAGAAGGTTCTAACCAGATGTTTTGTTGAATATCAAGTAAGAAGTCAGAAAATTACTGGAGGTCAATTTTATTGAGGTATTTGATTATCCCAAATGGGTAGCTAACATTGTGCCTGTAATGAAGAAGAATGGAAAAGTCAGAGTGTAGATGGACTTTCAAGAGCTTAATCAAACAACCCCTAAAGATTATTTTCCCTTGCCCCATATCGGCGTCTTGGTCAATAATACAGCCAAAAACCATCTTTTCTCTCTCATGGATGGATTTTTCGAGTATAATCAAATTCAAATGTTTGAAGAAGATAAAGCCAAGACAACATTCATCATAACTTGAGGCACACTTTACTACAAAGTAACGTCATTCAAACTTAAAAATTCTAAGGCAACTTGTCAAAGGGCTATGGTAGTAATCTTTCATGACATGATGCATAAAGAAGTTGAAGTATATGTCAATGATATGATTGCAAAGTCTAAGGAAAAAGAAAATCATGTGGATAATTTGTGGAAATTATTTGATAGGTTTAGAAAATTTCAGTTGAAGCTAAACTTAGAGAAGTGTACCTTCGAAGTGAATTCAAGGAAATTATTAGGTTTTATCATTAGCCAAAGGGGCATCGGAGTGGACCCTGATAAAGTCAAAGCAATAGTTGACTTGCCTCTACTACGTACACTTAAGGAAATCAAAGGCTTGTTGAGCCACTTAAACTATATAGCTCGGTTCATATCTTAACTCATGGACAAGTGTCGTCCCTTGTTTAAGTTGTTGAAAAAGAACGCCAAGATCAATTGGGACGAAGAGTGAGAACAAGCCTTTACAACAATTAAGGAATACCTCATGAACCCTTCAATTTTAGGAAGCCTTTATTTCTATACCTAACAATATTACTGGAATCCATGAGGTGTATGCTTAGCCAAAAGGACGAGGAAGGAAAAGAACGGGCTATATACTACTTGAGCAAGAAATTCACTAAAGGGGAACAGAAATATTTAGAAATTAAAAGAACCTACTGTACTTTAGTTTAGGTAATGCATCAGCTCAGACAATACATACTCTACTACCAGGTTGAATTATTGACTCAATACGATCCTTTAAAGTATTTGGCAGACAAACTAACCCTAATTGGCAAAATCTTAAAGTGGCAGATGTTACTATTAGAGTTTGACATTATGTATGTGAACCGGAATTCAGTCAAAAGGCAAGCTCTAGTAGATCAATTAGTAAAAAATCCCTCCAATAGCACTCCCTAAGAGGTATAAGTTAATTTCCCTAATGAGGATATCTTAGTAGTCGAGGGAAGCTTTGATAAAGGAGAAGATGATAAGCCACGAAAATGGAAGATGCTTTTCGTTGGGGCAGCTAATGTGTCAAAGTGTGGAATTGGAGCAATACTAATATCCCTTGAAGGCACTCAATACCCTTTGGCTATAAGGCTTGTTTTCCCATACACTAATAATATTGTCGAGTATGAAGCATGCATCATGGGACTCAAAATGGCCCTAAATAAAGATATTCAAGAATTAGAAGTGTATGAGGAATCTTCACTCATTATCGACCAAGCTCAAGAGAGTACAAGACAAGGGATCCTAAACTAGTACCTTATCACCAGCACTTGACTAAATTAACGAAAAAATTTAAAGGAATTACTTTCAATCATGTACCAAGAACTCAAAATCAATTTGATGATGCCTTAGCCACTTTAGCATCTATGATTCGGATGTTTGGTGGACTCGAGATTTAACCTCTTACTATTGAAATTGAAGACAAACCTACCTTCTACCTAGCAATTAAGGGTACTGATGACCAAAAGTCGTGGTACCATGATGTTAAGACATTCCTACAATAAGGTAAATACCCTGAAGAGGCTAAGAAAAGGGATCGAAAGATGATTAGGAGATTGGCTACCTAATTCTTAATAAGCGAGTCCACTTTATACTGTCAAGTGTCAGTGATAAGGTACACTCTTGAGGTGTGTGGACAACAAGGAGGCTGAGAAGTTAGTAAAAGAAGTACATGAAGGAGTATGTGGCCCTCACATGAATGGTTATATGCTGGCGAAGAAAATTATGAGGCTAGGGTATTATTGGTCAACAATGGAAAGTGATTACATCAAACATGTTAGGCATTGTCACTTATGCCAAGTTTATGCAAATAAAATAAACGCCCTACCTTAGGAACTATACGCCCTCTCAACACTGTGGCCTTTCTCAATGTAAGGCATAGATATCATCAACCCAATCACTCCAAAAGCATCCAATTGGCATTACTTCATACAACCATCGACTACTTCAACAAATGGGTTAAGGCCTCATCTTACTAGAGCATTACTAAAGGGGTTGTAGTTAAGTTCATCAAGAGAGACATCTTGGCTCGACATGGGACTCTGAAAATGATCATCACTAACAATGGCACCAATCTCAACAATAAGCTCATGTTAGAATTGTGTTGACAATTCCAAATCATTCACAAGAACTTTACTCCTTATTGACCCCAAATGAATGGAGCCGTTGAAGTAGCCAACAAAAACCTCAAAAGAATCATTGAAAAAATGGTTGTCGCATATAAGGATTGGCATGAGATGTTACCATTGACACTCATGGCTTATTGGACTTCCATCAAAATGTCGATTAGGGCAACACCGTACTCTTTAGTAGACGACACTGAAGCAATGTTATTGGTAGAGGTTAAGATCCCGTCACTTAGGGTACTATTAGAAATTAGGTTGGATGAAGCCAATTAGGTAAAGAAACGCATTAAGTAGCTGAATTTGATTGACGAGAGGAGATTGACAGCCTTATGTCATAATCAGTGTTATCAACAAAGAATAGCTCGAGCCTTCAATAAAAGGGTATGACCTCAGAACTTCAAAGAGGAAGATATGGTGTTGAGAAAGGCTTTCCTCAATGCACAAGACTTTAGGGGGGAAGTTTGCTCCTAATTACGAAGGCCCTTATGTTGTGAAGCCAGTATTAATAGGAGGGTCTTTAATTTTATCTCAAATGGATGGTCTAAAATTAAGAGACCCTATAAATGTTGACACTGTAAAGTTGTACTATCCATGAGAAGTTAGTAGAAATTTTTACTCAAAACACAAAAATGGTAGTCATTCTGAATGTCATTGTGGTCTAATTTTCATTATCTACAAGTAAGTTGGTATCCTTAGCCATTGTCATCATTGGAATAATCACCCTCTCCAATGAAAGGTCTAACCCCCTTTACTCCATTTAATCGAACCCATACATTGAAAACATGAGTGAAGTTAAGAAGTGAGATTTAGGACATTGGTAATTGATAGAACTCTTTAAAATACTTTATTACGAATTGATCCCCCTCGATGGGGAGTTTTATTGTTTATTTTTTAGGGAAATGTGAAGTCTAAGTAAGCAATCACCTCACGAAAGATGTTTGTTAGTCGAGAATAAGGCTTTTGGTTCATAAAAGTTCTAAAAGGACAAAAACAATGGGTAGCATTTTGTATCGGGTTAATTTCCATGATTTCTCTAAAAAGAGCTAGTGAAGTCTTAAACATTCTACATCAAGATCATTTGAGTTGAAGACAAAGGATCAAAGCATGAGCTAGTCAATTCTGATATGTATCACAACCCAAAAGGGGTCAAGTCATAGCATTATTGCCATGTAATCCATAAAGATCCGAGATCAAGCACCATCCTTGATCAAGGGCCTTCAATGTACTACACAAGGCATTCACAACTACAACCTTCTCCTAGTAACTAGCATTAAGTAATAATAGAACATATAAATTAAAGTTGAGCTATCTAAACAATCACTAACAAAACATAGATAAGCGGGAATATCAGGTTTCCACTAAATTAGACATATGGTACCAAGATAAATCACCATAAGTAGTCTATGCTACTCAACAAACTAAAGATACTTAATAATTGGAAATTAAAGAGAGTTCATATATATATATAAACAAATGGTTCGCTTGAGCTCTCAACTTCTTCACATCCCAATTCCAACTAGCACTATTGACCTCAGGCATCCTGTGGCCTAGCTCTAGCCATAAGTCCTACTATAACAATAAACTATAGAGGGGTAAACTCAACTGCTTATTAAGTAACTTACTTACTCTATAACAAGCAATATCAAGCAAGTTATATAACAAGCAATATCAAGCAAGTTATTTAACAAGTGTATGAATGCATGGTCAAACATATGCAATGCAACAGTATATACAATCTACTAGTAACTGTATACAGCACAGTTTTAACGCCAACCATTGCCCAGTTTATGAAGTATTTTGGTACGTTAGGATCTAGGTATCCATGTCCAATTTGAAGTCTCTTATCATCAATATTACCCTTACTAGTAGATACGGCATGGCCTCAAGCAAAAGGCAACAATCCCTAAGGTCAAGTAATTCCCAAAGGCTGAGGTAGGAACATGTCGTACAAAATACATCATATGATAACAAATTTCAACACACAAAATACAATATGAATCCTCTAGGCATGATCCCCCATTCTACTGCGTGATGTTGATGCTCATATTATCATGTTATAGGATGCAATGCATGTCTAGCTTAATTAGGGGTCAAATATTCATTAGTCCGATTCATGGGTGACCAATTATAACATACAGATACTCCAAGACCTTAAGCTCTACAGTAAGCATATAATATTCATATCAACTTAAGATATTTTTGCAAACAAGGTCAATCATATCAAATACACACAATTTCCCATTGGCCCCAACATGTAACAATTTTAGTTATTAGATATGATTAAGTATTTCACTAACTACAAGCACAAACAAGTAAAGTAGGAGGCGATGTACTCACTTAGCCATAATGCTCAGCAGTCCTAATAATCCTTGATGGTGTCCAAGTCAAACTCCTCGCCCCCTAAAGAAGATAATTAAGTTTTATGAGCATTCTATTTGTACCAATTAATTAGGTTTACTGTTCACTATCCTAGAGTTAGTTGTTTTCATAATTTTGGCATATCTTCTTTGTTTTAACTCCGTTTTTGGTGATCTTATAGTCGTTTTCAAATATTCTTTCATTTGGTGAAGTTATTTTTAAGCTTATGAATCAATAAGTTTTCGGTTTGGGCCCTATAAGGTCATAACTCTGTTTTAGGCTTGATCTTTGGGAAGGAGTTTGAGGGAGTTTTTAGATGTGTTTTAGGGTTTGAGAAAATGAAAAATGAGGGAAGGGGAAGGGGATAGCAGGTCGTGGAAGTAGGGAGAGGTAGGGGACAAGTGGTGAGCAATTTAGGAAAACAAGGACAAGTACCAAATGGGGACCATGTACTTCATGTGCCTTTTGCCAATTTGGGTATGATCTTGTCTCCTTAGAATACAAGATATTTTAAACAAGGATAAGAGTTTATCTTTTGGTCATTAATCATGTTTTACTAGTAGCTAATCAATATGTAATGGGGTTGGTTAAGGATTAGGGTTTGATTAGGGCAATTGGTGGTGATTAGGCTAATTAGGTGCAATTAGGTTGTGTTTATGGTTGGTTGGACTTTGACACTATAATTTAGCTATTCTAAATGCCCTATATGTGTACTTAGGGTTCCCTTAGGGTTTAGTGCTTATTTATGGTAATTTGACCTACGTATGAGCTCGAAAGTTAGGGTTCGAATCACTTAGTACTATCGATTGCTTATATTGATCAATTCAACCTTACTATTAGTATTAATTATGACATTAAGGTATTCGATCACTTAATTAGGGTTAGATGAAAATTTTAAAGTTTCAATAAAGTTTTCGGGTTTTTTTTCAAGTATTAAGGTTCTTGCTCCTTTAGTTAGGTTTTTAAGGCTTACTTCAATTAGGGTTTTAGTTGAACACCTAAGATTTGATTCCTTTACTTAGGGATTATTATCATGTTTGAAGTGGTTCTAAGGACTATCTAGGAACTCCTTCATCTGATTCTGCTTTTGGGTTATTGTAATTTCATGGGGTCTACAATAGGGCTTTTAAAAAAGGATTAACAGTTTGGGCGTTATCAACAAGACCAGGTAGGTACTTCTACATAATGCTAGCATACTGATTTTTGAACATTGCACTTACATTTAAACTATGGCCAATTTTTACTCCCAACAATCTTTCTAAGCCAACCCATAAAGCACTCACTTTCTACATTTAAGTCTCGAAGGCATTCATTAATTTCTCTCAAGCGAGCCCATAAGGTAATTCCTTTCACCAAGTTTCTCTTAGCAAGCCCGTAGGGCACTTCTCTTCATCGATTCCTTTTGGTAAGCCCATAAGGCACAATATTAAGACCAAGTTTAGGGTTACTGGTCCTTAAGGGATGCTCCTACCTAGGTCAGTGAGCTTAATGAAGCATGACCAGGTTTTAGATCAATCTTAACTTAGGTTTGCTATTCCCTAAGAGATGCTCCCACCTAAGTTAGTAAGCCTAATGAGGTACAACCAAATTTTAGATCGATCTTAGCTTAGGGTTGCTAGTACCCAAGAGATGCTCTCGCCTAGGTTAGTGAGCTTAATAAGGCATGACCAAGTCCTTTAGATCGATCCCAATTTAAGGTTTTTAGTTCCCAAGAGATGTTCCTACCTAGGTTAGTGAGCTTAGTAAGGCATGACCAGGTCCTTTAGGTCGATCCCAGTTTAAGGTTGCTAGTCCCCAAAAGACGCTCCCGCCTAGGTTAGTGAGCTTAGTGAGGCATCACAAGGTCCTTTAGATCAATCCCCATTTAGGGTTTCTAGTTCCCAAGAGATATTCCTACTTAAGTTAGTAAGCCTAATGAGGCACGACCAGGTCCTTTAGATTGATCCCAAATTAATGTTGCTAGTCACTAAGAGATGCTCCTACCTAAGTTAGTGAACCTAGCGAGGTACGACCAGATCCTTTAGATCGATCCCAACTTAGGGTTACTGTTCCCCAAGAGACACTCCTACCTAGGTTAGTGAGCCTAGTGAGGTATAACTAGGTTCCCCAAATCAATACTAGCATAGGATTGCTAGTCCTTTAGAAACACTTCTACCTAGGTTAATGAGCCTAGAAAGGCACAAGTAGGTTTTGTTTCTTCACAAAATTCCTAATAGATTTAGTTTAGGATAACTAATTAGCTATTTTAAAGTCATCTTAGGGGAAAAAAAAAATAATATCTCTTTGTCTTTATGGCAAAGTTTTGTTCAAACTTCGCCACAAAGAAAGGTAGTTGTAAAAACCCAATTTTCGCCCTCTTTTTATTTTATTTGCTTAATAGGTCCTAAATTAGGAAAAGCACAAAAAAATAGGAAATTAAAGAAAACCCCTAAAATAAAGAAATTTAGAAAAAATAAGAATTTTAAGAAAATACAAAAAATAAGAAAAACAACAAAAAAAATAAGAAATTTGGAAAAATATCAAAAATAGGAAATTTAGAAACTAAAAAAAATTGAAAAAAATCACAAAAAGTAGAAAATTGAAAAAATAGAAGATTTTAGAAAATAATAATTTAATAGGATAGATTTTTAATTAGTTCAAATGACAGGCCATTAGGCTTAGGCTTGGGCTTAGATTTGAATCTAGCCTAAGTTGACCTAGTCTATATGTACCATTTAATTGCACATATGGATAAGGCATAGACCAATGGCCTAACGGATAAACACTTAGACATATGTATTGGGTTTAAGTATGAGGTCAAGGGTTCAAATCTTGGTAAAGGCTTGTAAAAGCATTTTTTATTTTTTATCATATTAGGGACTGTTATGTGTCAAGATTTGATTACACTACGTATCTTGACACATAGCATCATCAAATTGGATGACATGCTGACGTGGTGCCATGTGGCATTTTATGGTAGTTGCCACATGTTACGTGATGATACGTGGTAACTTGGGATTGGTCGGGTTAGCTGATATGGCGCTACATTAGCACTTTCTTTCTCTTTCTTTTGGTTTCCCTCATTTTCTTCAAATTTTCTCCTCTTTCCTAGTTAAGAACAGCCTACCCTCTTCACTTTGGAGTCAATTTTTGCAAAAATTTCACATACATACGCACAATCCCTTGCTCTGATTATCACATAACTTACTCCAAATTGAACCTAATAATGCATCCAAATTTAGTCAAAGGAGCATTCAAATCGAGCTTCAAAATTTGGAAAAAGACTAGATTTTCGAGCATTTGCATTCAAGACCGATTCAAGCTTTCCATAGTTTCTAGGTTAAATTTGTGTATAAAAGGGGTGTTGAGGGTGCTCATACATACAATGATTCACAATCACACATGAGCTCCCTCTTATTCGAAATCTCTCTTTCTTTCTCTAGGTTAACCACCACTCTCTCTCTCTCTCTCTCTCTTCAATTACCTCTCTCTAGCCACTCTTAAAGTAAACCAACACCTCAACTGCAACCCCTAAGCTCCTAGAAGATGAACCCATTCACCCCCGTACCTTGCTATAGCCTCTAGTGCATTGGCCACCAGGGGTTTTCGAGAAACCCCAATTGTCATCCCTCTCTCTCTACATCTCTCTCTCTAACTACTTCTAACACCAACCGAACTTACCACCACTCAAAATCCCTAACCTAACGCCTCTCCAACCTCCAACAACCACCATTTCAAGTGGTGCAACCCTTTCTCTCTTAACCCATAACCGCCAAACCTCCATTACCCACCAAACAGCCACCAAGCGCAGTAGCAGTTGACAAACACTACATTCTCTAATCGAATACACATAAAAACCAACTTCCCCACTCAATTTAGCCCCTAGATTACTCTAAAACACCCCTAGGCGATTGTCATCTTCTTCCACTATCTAACTTGCTTTAAGTCCGACTCGAACTCGAACCAAACTCCAACCCGACCCGCGTATCCAAGTTACTCCTTGGTTCAACCCTTTCTCATGGATTCGATTACTTTGTTTACTTAATTTTGTATTATTTATTTATTTTATAATGTAAATTGTAATGTAAAGAACAATGAGAAAAGAAAAAGAAAAAAAGGGGGAATAAAAAAAAGCATGGAAAAAAAAAAGAGGAAAGAAAAGTAGTCTTTTTCTTTATGTTTTTTTTATTTTAATAGATAAAAAAGAAATAACAATAAATAAGACAATATATAAAAAATAATAATAATAAGTAAATAGGTTAGTAAATAAAAATAAGTTTTGACATTTAGAAAAATCAAGTTTTCAAAAAAAATAATAAAAAATAAATGGACCATTTACAATTTAGGGCATTTTAGAATTTTTCAAAAATAAATAAAAAATCCAATTTAGGACCTTCTTTTATAGAAATTTTCTCAAATAAACCAAATTGAACTAAAAACATAAACTTGATTGTTTTCAAAATAAAACAAAACCAACCTACTAAAGTTTTAGAAAAATGAACTTGTACATCTGACCCCAAATAGCAAGTACATAGGCACCTACGAGGCAAGGACAAAAATTAAAAAATCTAATTTTCCCTTTTTTTAGATTACTAAATTAAAGTAATTAAAAATTGAGTTTTTCCTTAAAATAAAGGTGATTTTTAAGTTTATTTTTAAATTTAAAAAGTTAATGGTACCCGTAAATGTTTAAAATTCTCAACCCTCAAATCCAAATCTCTTGTTTTAAAATAATTTTTCAAAATCGATTTTTATTGAAAGACCATTGGCTAAGTTATAACCAATCTACCCAATTGGTTTTAACTTAACTCTTTTTCTTAACTCTAATTGGGTGGCAACTTCAAAATGATTTCAAGATAGAAAAGAACCGGTTTTCTTTAAACCTTAGTCGAGGGTCAATATTAAATGGGTAGGGGTTTAATATTGGTTAGTTTAAAGAAGACTTGATATTAAAAAACTGGGAGATGAAAAAACTAAGCTCAATAGCCTCGACTATATGTCTGTAGCACACCCTCATATGAATGGACAAGTTGAATTTGTAAACAAGATCATTTTGCATAGCCTAAAAAGGAAAGTAGATCAAGTTAGAGGAAAATGGGTCGATGAACTATTAAATGTTTTATGGGGGTACCAAATCACCCATAGAACTACGACAGGGGAGACTTTCTTCAGGTTAGCATATGGTATGAAAGTAGTGTTGCCGATTAAGTTGGATTTACCTAATCTACGAACACAAAACTTTGACGTAATGGCTAATTAAGTGGGATTAATAGCAAATTTGGACACCATAGTGAAATTAGAGATATTGCAAGAGCTAGAGTTATGGCATACTAGCATAGAGAGGCAAGTTATTACAACTAAAAAGTAAAGCACAAGGTTTTTCAACCTGGAGATTTGGTTTACTGAAAGACGGAAGCAATTGGCATACGAGTAAGTCAACGAAAGCTCGACGCGAATTGGGAAGACCCTATCAAGGTCCTAGAAGTTGTTGGCAAGGGGGCCTATCGACTAGAAATGTTGGATAGATCAATCATCCTTCAAGCATGGAATGTTGAGAATTTGAAATTATATTTCAATTGATTATTTGGATGATGTTCATCTCCATTTGTTTGTAAGGCGACAGCCTAATTGCTTGTAAGACGACAATCTACTTATTTATGAGAATTATATTTGAAGTCTTATTATGTTTCTTGACCTTTTTATAAATACCGAGTTAATGAGTTCCAAAATGTACGACAAATGAACTAACGTAAGTTCTAGCCTACTATGATTAACGAATTACATAAATTAATTCCATAGTCGAGTAACACGACTAGTCCATGTCTCAAATGGCTAACGGACAATGTCTATAAAGATGTATAAATTAGATATATGAAATAAAACATGCCAAAATAACTAAGTGTGTAAAATAAAACATGAGCAGAAATAATTAGGTATATGAAATAAAACATGCTGAGAAATACTTAGTGTATTAAATAAAATATGCTAATGAATAAGAATGTGTGAAATAAAACATATATATCATACATGTGGGGAAAACATAGTGTATAAAATAAAACGTACTAGAAATAGTTATATGGAAGATATTTCATTCAACAATGTAGTTACAAATGCTTAACCTATTTATAGAATGGCAATATGTAAGGAATACAAAGAAAATCCTACAGCATATTCTGAAAGTCAACGAAAGTAATTTTTGGATCAAAGGTTAGAGCTTTCTCTAAGCAAGCTTCTTTCTCGACACCTAGAGTCTCAAAGCTAGAAGATTTCTCTTTCCCCTCATAGGGGATTAATTTTGATAGATGTTCTTTGTCTTCTCCTAGATCTTAGACATGAGATTTGTTGCTACCCTTCATAATCATCTTGTCGCTTGATTTATCGTCATTGGCCTCATTGCAACTGCTGACTTTGTCATCAATGGTGAAGTCAAGGCAGGAGAGATCGTAATCAGGGTAAAGCTTCAGGATCTCCTCTCTTGCTACTTAGACCCCTTCCAAAAACTTCTTCTATAGAAGTCTCTTGTATTACTGACTAGGAGTGACTATATCGAGTGCCTCTTCAACAGAGGGTCCTCTCTTCATTGTGTCCTCCAGTTTGGCAACATGGCTTTGTAAATCGATGTTGTTGGTCTCCAACTCCTTAATTTGCATTATGAGCTTTTTCTTCTTATCACCCATCGTGTAAAGAGTTCAACCTAGCCGCCAATACTCTTCTTTCTTCTTCTGTAGCTCCTCCTTTAGGCCTTTGGACTCCTTGTATTGCTCTTTAATCTTGGACTTTAGGCTTGAGACTTAATTGATAGTTAAGGTATGTGCCAACTTTTCGGTAGCAAGGTCTTCTTAGAGCTTTCTTGCCTCCATCTCGGCCCTTATCCTTGCATTCTCGGTAGCAGCAGTTTAGGTTTTGGAAGCATTATATGCATCTTCAATTTTCTACGACATTTTCATTTAGTACAATAAGTATTAAAAGTGACTCTATAGAATACATGAAGACTACTATGGATCTTACCTTATTAGTTTCTTTATTGGCCTCATCTAAAGCCATCAAAATGTGGCTGCTCATTTGAAAAAAGATAAGGAATATCAACAACTGAGTAAATTCAATAGTTAAAAGATGGATATAGATACTCATGTTATACAACTTGGCTGTGATATGAGCCTTATTGTAATCGCTGACCCTATCGACACCCTTCTTAGTAATCTCTTTGTCCTTCGGAAGAATAGTTCCTTCCATTAAGGCTAAAGATTTTATCCTATCGTCCAAGGCCGAGTCCGTATCTAAAACGTTGTGGCTCCAGCACAGGATGAAGTACTAACCAACCTCCTTATTAGCATTGAATTCGGCACTGCTAATGTCAAGAGCTTTAGACCGTATTACTTCCTTTGTCCTCTCGTCCAAACCCTTAGACCTTTTGGTAGGTGATTGGCCAGCAAGTTCCTTCCCCGATCTCTAATTAGTAGTTGGTGTTGCCACCACCATCAATGATGACCCTTTGGTAGCAATGGTATCTTTGGCCTCATTGTAGGGTTAGGTCTCTCAAATACCCTTTCTCAACTCAGTTGTAGGTTGAATATTTTCAATTAGAGGCTATCTAAAATGAGCGACCGTGGCCGACACTATCTTCTTACCCTCCATTCGCTTCTCAATCAGGTAAGAGGTTTTCTTCTATACTATCACCTACTTTGCTGTGTCCTCCCTTGTCATTTTCTTCATATTAGGATGCCAAGTGGTAGTAGTTGTGGTGGCACCTCTTTTCAGCTTTTGATTTCTTTACTTTGGCCTAGGCTTGCAACTTGGTAAGATTTACCACACCAGTACCCATATCTGTAACATGGGTAAACACCTTAATATTAACGTAGGAGAAAAGAATAAACTTACATTCTACGTGTCGAACAAGGCTCAAACGCAACAATTCTCTCTCCAAGTCACGAGAACGACTTTCTTCTTGTAGCTATACTCAGTATAGTGGTAACTCATTAGCGTACCTTCTTTTTTCGAAATGATTAGCTCTCCGCTTTCCTAATGCAATGTCAAGCCCTATTTCATTTTCCTTAAATTATTTTATATTAAGCCCGGTTCACTTGATATAAAATACTTGACATAAAATTAGGAAAACATTTTTCTTTAAAGAAAATATTTTAAAAAATTTAGAAAATTTGGAGTCGCCAACTAATTAAATTGGTAATAAATGAAATTAGAGTTTTCGAGTGGAAAAACCCTAATTTGGCTACTGATTTGCATATTTTCTAAAAAATAAGCTAGAAACAACTAGGTTTGGGAGATAACCTATTAAGATTAAGTTACTATGTAAAAAAAAAAAAAATCAATTGATGGGCTTTATTTTTATGATTTTCCAAAAATGCTAAACTATATACAAATATGCAAAATATACCTAAAGTGAATTTTTTATTATTTTTATATTACAAATTTCAAGAAAAGAAAAAAAAATTATTTTTTAGACTATTACCCTAAAGGTATCTATATATTCACTAGTCGAGATCAAATTAACGTAGTTCTTTTTTATAAAATATTTAGTGAGTGAATTCTTTTTAGATTTGAAAATCGAGCTAGATATATATTATTTAACCATTTATAACTTTTTAAAAAAAGAATACCTAAAACTATCTAATTTCACAAATCTAAGAAAACCCTAACTAACTAAGCCTTTTTGAAAAACTTTAATTAAGATTTTTTATTTTTATTTTTTTTAAAAACTCACTACATGTCAAAAGATATCTTTTCTAAATCCAACATGCAAGTCTTCATATGTATCTTTTCTAAATCCCATATGTAAAGTTCGTTAAAGATACGTTATAGATTTGTATCTTTTTAAAATTTCAACTGTAAGATACGTTAAGATACGATCTAGATACGTATATTTTTTAAATCTTAATTGCAAGATATGTTAAGATGCAATGTAAATACGTATCTTTTCTAAATCTCAAATGCGAAATATGTAAATTGATACATATCTTTTTCAAAGATATGGATCTCGTAGAGGGGATACTCTTATTTTTCAAAAAAATGCAATTTTACCAAAAATGTAAATGAGCTAAATTTATTAAAAATTGAAATTATCTAAAAAGACAAGCAATATGAAAATAATAATAAAGAAACCTGCACTTAAAAAATAAATTAGTAAAAATAATTGAATTAACTAATAAAGTAAATAAATAATAATAATAATTTTTACCTAAACGAGTCGAGTCGTGCGTATCGGTGTGTTTGTATACGATGTGTGACTTATATCGTACTCATATGCAGCAGTGTGTGTAATAGTGGACTTCAACGTATATGGATGTGTGTGAGTCATGTCTGTACGTATCAAGGAGTAGACTTCAGCATACATGGCATGATGATTAGGGAAGCAGTATGCAGGGCGAGTGCTTAGTGTGTATGCTGGCATTAGTGTAATTGAGTAAGTGTGTATGTGGGTAAACTCAGTACATGTGGCTAAGTGCTAGCGTATTAGTAGTACAAGTGCTGTCAATCAATTTACAAGCCGGTGTGTCTTTGATCAGGGGCTATTAGCTTCGTGAGGGGAATGCGTGTAAACTATGTGATGTGTAATGTATTCGAGTATGGCTGCTTGGGTTACATATGTCGAATTATGTTTGGGGATAATGTAACGATAGATAGTGATCAGGTAGGCATGTTGTGTATGTTGTAGTGTCATAAAGTGGTGCAAGGTGAATGGAGTGAGCTATCGGGTGATGGAGTGTTCAGTCGTAGGGTGATATTATGGAAGTGGGGCCAACGTTAAAATAGTGAATGTAGGTTATGTAATTGAAAATCATATCAAACGTTACCTACCGACTCATTATTTATAAACCCATAATTGAATCTTTTCGTATCTTAAATACAGAAGATTTAATAATGATTCTTTGAAGATTTGACCTACCTTCTAGAAACCTTATCTTGATTTGGGCTTTCTATTTTCTAGGCTCAATTCAATCCAATTTGATTTAGCCTGATAGTCTATTTAATAAATTCTAAGTCTATTCTAGTCCAATATAAATTAGATATAAAAAAAAAACCTTTTTATATCAAACCGGACTAAAATATTTTGGTGAAGTCCAATTTTTCAACGACTTAGAATTTACTAAATTAAACAAACACTATTATTCGATTTGATCCTAAATGACTCAACTAGATTTGACTTGACTCAACTCGCTACGACTAGACTCAATATGACTGGATATGACTTGATTTGCTACAACAGGACTCAATACAACTTGATTCGATACTTTATTTTTTTATTTTTTCAATTTTCTTTTTTTATTATTATTTTATTTTTTATTTTCTAATTTTTGGCTCAATAAAAATAATAAAATAAGACGACAGAAATAAGATGTCTACACATCATATAATTCTCTCGGCATCTTAGAAGAATATTTTACTCCTCCTCCTCTCTTGAATTTTCTTCACTACTACGGCATCATTCGACATCAATTCTATATTATTTGTGCAGATTAGCTCAGTTCATTAAGTTCAGAAATCCAACTCCTCATCAGACACTATTGACATAAATTTATCATGCTACTTGTGGATCTTAGACTCTAACCTACCCATGAACTTACGGCCATCCCTCACAGCAGTAAAGTACCACCCATCAAGTTGCCTTCTAATTGTGAAGAAAATACTAGAATAGTTGAAGTGTAGCCCTAACTTTGACTTCTTCACAAACTATCTCGAAAGTCGCTAGAAGTCGGTATATGTTTGGTGAGAACATACTTGGCGTGACTCAGAAGTAGTTGAAGAAGCCCTTCATAAAAGCCGAGAAAGGGAAGCCTAACCCAAAATCCAAATGTTTTATATATATGTGGAATTTGCGCTCCCTTGGGAAACATACCCTTTCCTTTTCTCTCAGACTCCTAAAATTCCATAATCTAGGGAGGTCCTATTAGTACTAGTTATATTTTGTGACAAGGATCCTATTGGTAGAACTGGCAGTTCCGTTTGGAGAGTCATGGAAGTAAGCTATGTTGTTGTACAGATATTTCGCCAAGGATCTCCCTTCTTTGTCCTTGGGATAATTGTCTACTACAAGAGCATTTATTTGAATCAATTTATCCTACCTTTCCTTGATGCTATCCACCGAGCTACTAGAGGAACATGCCATCTCACTCCTTATTTGGGGGGAGAGAAGTGGCCTCAGTTTCTGTTGCTTTGGAATCAGAGAGGACAAGTTGATGAACTATGTTACGAACCATACTTGAATGGTTATAAGGAACGATATCACAAAAGTTAAAGAGTATCAGAGAGAAGACGAGAAAGCAAATGAAAGTTTGGAGATGCAACTAGAGAAATGTATTTTGATTTCAAATAATCCTTTAAATACAGATAACTTACCCTCGTAATTACAAATTTGTTTCTAACGATAGTGATGCACTAATTTGATAGTGGTGTGGATTGTTGACGTGTGTTTTGAGATAGAAATCCGATGGTTGACAACTTTTCTAACAGTTATTAGGCTTGTGGCGTAATGATGACTAAGGCAACATGTGTCATTCCTCCTACTTTTTGGTTTCTTGAACAGGCGAGAAATTGAAAATTGCAACTTTTCAATTGGGATGCGATCTATCTTGCTTCCCACCTCACTCGGCATCTAAATAACTACTCTCCACTTAGCCACTAGTGCATTATACATCATTCCCTTTGTTGAATTCTCAAAAATAGGAGTTAAGGGATAAATGTTAATAGTCAGTTTTCATTCACTTGGTTGCATTGATATAACTTCGTTTACTCGTCCTTTTGGCTACCAATAGGCCGAGTAATCTATATTTTCGACACCTTACTAAGTAATCGATACTCTTAGCATTCTGCTAAGTGATACAAATCCATTCTTGATTTGAATTCAAGTTCATGGCATAAGCAATTATCACAAGCACAGTTATATTACATAACTGCCTGCTTTCCCTATATTTCAGGGAAGGTATCTAATTAAGAAGCTTCCACATGTCTTGACAAATATTTCGATAATTGTTCCTTCACACATGACAGTCTCCTATAAATATAGGAAAGAAACTCTGTAAAAGAGATCTAATAACTCTTAACCACTTACTTTACTTTCCTCATTCTTGCTTACTAACTTAGGCATTGGAATGGCTGCATCGAATTGGCCCTAGTTCCTAGCAATTTTCCTTTCCTTGCAAGACATTTCCAACTCTCAAAATTCACCAATAACACATCAATACTGCTTCTGTATATAGATGATAAAGTAAAGATATAACCCAATATCTATAAGATTACATACAAAAGATTTGTATAGACTCGATGTTTATAACTCTTTATACAAAAGATTACATACTCAAACCGTATACATCCGATCTAGAAATTGAAAACATAACTAAAGCAAAAGTACATCAAAATGTCAGGCTACATCAAAAGAAAGTAGGCTACATCAAAATTTTCCTAGTATACCAAAATTTCCGTTGTCTATCATTCTTCCCACTACGAGCAAGCTCATATTGCCAATTCACTAAGTATTGGCATCACTAGAACTAACTGAAGTCAATAAGTCTTCTAAAGGAATCTAGTCTACATCTCCCCTGTAGTACTAGACACACTATCTATCTCATCATCAATCTTACCACTGGCCTCACTTCTTAAACTTATCTGTATAATCTCAAGGGTATCAGGTATAATTACAACCTCTTGTACGCTATTATGGGTCACTTCTTCCTCATCAACCACATCCCGAGCTAGTACCTTATTCAGATCGTTTGGTAAGTCCTCTTTGGGATCCTCCTCCTCTAGATCATCTACCAAATCTATAAGTGCATTATTTACAAGATTTTCTATAGGCTCATGAGCTGGTTCACCTTGGGGAACTACCTCAACTATGTTTTCATTAGGGTTAAATGGCTCAGGTGGTGCATCGTACTCCTTACGTAGGGGATAGGGTAATCGAGGAAACCGGTCTACAATTCCCTCTAGTACAATCTAAGGATATAAAATGCTCCTAGAGGGGCTTGGTCAAAACCTACAGGATAAAGTTGAACTAGTTCAGTTCCAGTTAAGAAATATAAGATAGGCATCATCATAGATATTATCCCCAGTCTCCACATGTGTCAATCCTTAAAGGTCGCAATCACGATATATTGATCATAGTGATGTCCTAACTTTAGGATCATAAGGTGTCAATGATCTTATAAACTATAGGATAATCCCCTAAAATAGTTGTAAATAATATCGTCCATAGTCATAAGCATATGCTAGTCAACCATGTCCAAGAGTAAATGCTACATCCTAATCTTATAATCTATATGAGTTTCTTTCCCATTCCATCCGAAAGTCACCAAAGCATTCCAAAGTAAAGTTCTACAATCATGTTAAGTAAAGAAACAATCAACACATTGATAAGTTCAAGTTATAGTTTATTTATTCCTAAATATTAATAATCATATATATATATCTTACGTCTGAAGTTTTTACTACCCACACTCACTTATCCTATAAGGTTTATCAAATTTTACTTAGACACTTCAAAGATAGTTCTTACAAACCATGCTCTGATACCAACTAAAAATTATTATGCCTAGAATGTTATCAAGTCATAATAGTCTATAGTGTATATCAATTTTATGTAAGAAACTATCTACTTAGTTGGTAGTATAACTTAGATATATACAAGACTTATATAACAAACCGCTATGAAGCATTCACAGTTCTATAAATATACTAGCATTTATATTCATAACAAACTTATATTTATAATATGGCTAAGTATAGAGTGTTTATAAGAGTATAAAAGTATAGGATACGACTCAAAGAAGCAACCCAACTAGATCGCCTATAAACCGCTAGAAACTTTAGTATAAGCTAGGCTAATCACTAGAAAATATTTAGAGATATATTTGAAATAGGCTAAAATTGCTAGGAGAGATTTAGAGATATTTGAGATAGGCTAAAATTACTAGGAGAGATTTGAGAAATATACTTAAGACTTGATAAGACATCTATAAATAGTGGTAAAAACTACCTATATTCCTTAGAATTGACTAAGTCAAAGATAGGAATAGTTGGTCAAATAAAGTTAACACAAGGATGTTAGTCAAATTAAAAGACTTAAAGAAACCAACAAGCTAACTAATTGAATTTCAAAAACTAGTACATGAAACAAAATAAAAGAGACCATAACAAAGCTTCAATTTGCGCCAACTACATGTGCTCATCAACACATGTAAAATGATAATTCAAGACTTAAGAAGGAAGAAGCAAATTTGGACAAGTAATTGACCAATGTTGTAAACTATGACCAAATCTTCTTTACATCAACATGTCGAAAAATCAAACACTCCAAAATCATCCACATGTGGTGCCAACATTGTGAATACATCAACACATGTGAAAAATAATGCAAGATTAAGACAAAGAAGAAGAAGCAAAGATTGAACAAGCAACCTCATTTCTAGAAATCAATGAGATTATGAATTCTAGAAGGAAAGACTCTTAAGTCAATATGGAAATTTCCTAAAAAAATGCACTAAATCTAGAAGAAATGATGTAATGGATAATGAAACATAATGAAACTGAAATAAGAAAGAAAAACATGTGGAAATGGAATGAGGAGAAGCGAAGTGGTGGAAAAACAAAGGGGTACATGCACCATGTTTCAAATTATTCCAACGTTCTCACATAATAAAAGATTAAGTCCACAAAGTAACAAAGCTTATGAGGTAAGCTAAGCCAACTCTTTTCTATAAATAAGCCCCACCATTCTCTTTTAGAACCACATTTGCCACCATTCCAACCAACATACATCTCTTTCTTAAACCTCACCAACCATTCTTCTTACTTTCTTCCACCAACCAAACTTCCAAGACATCAAGGGTAAGCTTTGATAGCCCATTAAAGCTTATACAATTCCTTTTCAGCTTTATTCTTTAAGAGAAAACTTCTTTCGATTCAATTACTAAAAACCAACTTATGAAGAACTCTTTTCAACTTTTTATCATCAAAATTATTAGCGTACAAGAAGAGTTTTTCTATAAAAAGGATTTTGGAAGGAAACTTCTATATTTTACTAAAAAAATAAGATTTTCTATTAAAACTTAAGCTTAAGCTTTGTTTTGATAACTTTCTCAAACCAATAAGTCCTTCTAAAAGTAATAGCTTTTCAAAAGTTTTTTAGATCAAAAGTTATTTTCATTTCAAGATTATTCCTTATTATGGTTTCCAAGAATAATCAAGGAAAAGAAAGTTTTCAAAAGATGTTTATTCAACTTAAGTATTTAAAGAAAAGCCTTATGAACTCATTTGAAAGAAGTTTTTCTAATTCTTATCCATAATATAAAAGAAGTTTCCCAAATCTTTTAGTGAAGTGAAATTCAAAAAAGGAATAAAAAAGAGTCCTCAAAACAAAAGATCAACATAAGAAAAACTAAAACAAGTGGACAAAGTCACACCTTAAAAAGTAACTGACCTATTATGTCTAAATAAAATTTTCTTGACTTGGACCTTATCAATAATGGACTTATCATATCAAAACTGTAACGAATTGGACCATATACAAGGACCAAAAAAACTATAGAACAAGAACTAAGAACATTCATGGACATATAAGGACTATTTAGACATGATACGAAGAAAGAAACATTGAACATAATTAACTTAAGAAATGAAAGACATAGAAAAGAAAAGACTCAAAACAAAACTTAACTAGAAAGTTTAGTAATTCAATATATGTCTCAATTATCATTATCTTTATAGGTACCTTTGATTTGGAATTCCAAGAAGATTATTACGACAATTAGAAAGACAGCCAAGTGAGTACTTACTATGATTATCACTTCTATGTGTTTGTAAAGTTGTTGTACTCTTAATCTTATATACGTAATTTGTTTTGTATGGGGTATCCGGGAAATGTATGTACTTGTATTATTTGTTAAGACACTTAAGAATTTCTTTCAAAAATAAAGTTAATGATTGTGTTGTGATGTGAATCATATGATTGTTTGATGTTTTGATGATCACTAAAATAAAGGGAAAATAAGCATATCGAAATCTAAATATCAAAGCAGCCATGCATAGCATATTGCAAAAACTTCATTCATTTGCCACCACTGTCAAACATGAAATGGAAAGGCTAAAACCTTCCTAATTAATTGCTAACTAAGTGGCTTTGAGGATGGTCATCCATTAAATGAGGTCAAGTCAATTCTTATGTTTTAGATTTGCATACATCTAGACACCAATCAAGGATTTGATCAATCCCTAATCATTTGATAGTTAAGGAAGGCATTTTTCTTATTTTCATTAAGGCCTTCTTGGGACCAATCAAGAGATCCTTTTCTTGTGATTTGTTAATAAACCTCTATAAATATTTCTTTTGGTTCCTTTGGCTAATCGAAAGATCCATCATCTTGAGGATTATGAGGATTTTAGGCAAACATTTCATTTGGCTCTCCTAGATAACCGAGAGATTTTTTTTTTTTTTTGTTATTTTGTAAGGTCAAGGAGAATGGGCCCATTTGGTTCTATTAGAATTGATCAAAGGACATCATCTCTTGATCATTACTAACATTGGGTTCAACTAAGAATTGCAATTCTATAGCTATTTTATGGTGGTTATGGATGTTATGCTGAGTGACTTTTACACTAAATTGGATGCTTGGATATTGGTGGAACTATAAATCCTCAACCTAAGGTCAGGGGATGTAGGGAAATTAAACCCTAGACTGTATGTCAAATACTAAAAGTTCGTGTATATTGCTACATATGATTGTTTGTTGCATAGCATGTACTTATTTAACTAACATGCTTAAAAGGTGGTATGAGTTGGTATCTCACTATGCTAGTTGTAACTTACACCTCAATAGCTTTAACTTGAAGCAAAAACCCTACTGAGTCTATCCTAGAAGATCCAGAACTTTAGTGAGGGTAAAAAGCTTAGGAGCAAAGTAGGGAGAGGTAGTAAGGAATTTAAATTATAAATTTAGAAAAGAAATATGTTAGGTTATTTGTATTATGTTCTTTTTTGAAGACTTATGACGTATTTTAATTAAGTTTGTAATTTTACATTTAAATAATAATATTTGGACTCTATTTTATGCCATTAAGTCTATGATACTTTGCAAAATTCTAGTATTGACACTTCATGTACATATTGGAAGTAACTGGAAATGTTTTTCAAGTATGTGAACAGTTACTTATAAATTGTACATGGTAGTCTATCACTACTAGGCCATCTTCAGGGTGTTGACATTGCCCAAATGATCTAGTTGATCCCATAGAAAACAAAAATTTCCAAAAAAATAGTCCTCATCGGTTCTACCTTGCTTAAGCCTAAATCCATTCTTTCTACACACTTGGAGGTGATCGTCACGCAGCATCAATACTGAGTTCTTGCAAGCAAACCTATAAGGGAGTGAGGAAACTAAAACTCAATAAGGGGCAAGAGGCTAAAAGCATATACAAGTGGACAGTACAACCAAATTATCAAGTTATTATTACATACAATGCATGACAAGCAACATGTCATTCGCACTACATTATTCGATCCTTCGTAAAGTTAGTGAAATTATACTTACTCTAACTTTAGTTGAGGAGTTGCGATGTGATGGCTACAATACCAATCATAAAGGCTATGTGGCCCTCTCAAAGCTTGTATAATGGAGGCTCCTGCTTTGCCTATGATTACCTTAGACCCAATGCCCCTAACCTCCCCGTGACCTCCTTTCCTATCACTAAGTTTGACTAAGGGTAGGGAAAGGTCAGATCATTGCAACCTTGTCAAAGGCATCTGAATTTAGCTAGAGAAACCTAACCATCTCCTAGTGGGATGCGATGCATGTCCATTTATTGCTTTAGTTTGAGTTTCAATCAGTCCAATCAAAGGTGATCGACCAATTTATACACACCAAATAAGGTCAATCAACATAGCAAAACATGTAGCTCATCTACCAATCAACATTTCAAGAACCAAGCATAAATGTAGTGATGAGTTCCAAATTACACATATTTTATTTGGTGATTTTTGATGATTTTCCTTGAAATTTGAGTTTAATTTTTAGATAATAATACTTAATTGAGTAAAAAAAAAATTTCTAGGCTTTAAAACAATCTATGCAAGAAAAAGAGAACATAGAAACAAATTTCACTCAAATTGAAGCTAAAATAAGCAAGTTATGAAAACTTGAAGATCAATATAGCCAAATGACATAACTGTATTATTTCCAAGCGAATTTAGAGTTAATTTTCAACTCTTATAGCCTAGGACACAACTAAAAGACATAATCATGTCATTGGTCATGCTGTTTCCAATTTAAAAAAGAAAAAAAAGAGGAAGACAAAACATGAAGCACATTAAAGGATACGACCAAAAGATACGATTGTGTTCTCAATCGTGTCTTTTCTAACCAACCTTTTTTTTTTAATTCTTCATATATAAAGCCTTGTTAGGGTTTATTTAAGAGAACTTTTTGGCACTAATTGAAGAGAGTTTTTCAAGTAAAAAACACTCAAGGAAGCAAGGTGCAAAGAAGATTTCAAAATTCAATTTTTCTTTAAATTTCGTGATATATCCTTTTATTTTCTCTACTCTTTGATTTTGCATTATTATTTTAGGATGTATGGTGAGTAGATCTTGGATATCTAGGTCTTGCTAGGTCTTATAGAACCTAGATCTACTCATGTGACAAGTTTAGTATTTGATTAATTTAGTTATTTATTATTTTCTTGATTCAACTATATTTGCTTCATGATTTGGGTTATTATTTCCATGGGTAATAATCTAGAGTTTGATATCTTATAAGAGAATCAAGAGATTTCTTATAAGATTAGATCTAGGCATAATTGATGAAAATTGTTGAAAGATTAGAGATACTTTGTAAGATTCTTCCAGAATTTTAAATTAAAGTATAGAGAATTCATTGTTCAATAATACAATCTTAGGTCATGCTATTGAGAAGAGATTCTAATAAGTGATTTCAGGGTTAGGGTTAATTGGTTTGAGAAAGCGATTAACTTTAGTAAAAAATTCTCCTAGTCAAGAAAGATTAAATAATAAATTAGATGATCTTTAGAGAAATCACGTATTAGATCTAAGGGAAACAAAATCTAGGTACAACGTTAAATCTTAAATTAATTGAATTACTTTCTTGTTAATTCTTGAATTGCACCTTAGTTAATCTTTAAATTAGTTTCAATAGTAATTTAGATTTACTTCTTTAAGTTTTTTGAAATTTAAATTGCCTGTTAAATAATAAAGACCTAGTAAGTACTAGTAGTCAGACTCTCTAAGGGATTGACATTCGAATTTAATCCACTATATTATAAATTGATAGGTGCATTTGCTTACATTACATAGCATGCACACAAAAAATTACTTACAACTATCGGTAAGTATATACTCCAGTCTCCTTAAATCTCACTCATATGTATTGAAGTTCACTCCAACAAGTCTGGAATGTTAATGCTTCACTTACTTGGAAGTCCTATTTGTATTAAAGCTTATATTCGATTTTCTTAAGATTTATGAAAACATCAAGCTTTTTTCTAGTTCCTTGTATTATTATATAATTGAATTGAAATACTATTTATATAGTCATTTAATAGAATTGTTTATATATGTATTTAGATACATTATATATATGTACTTTAAGTATCTTGTAGGCTTATTATCCCTATTTTATTATAGAAGTATCTTATCTTTACTAGAACGTGCATACATATTTACATATATATATATAAACTTCTATGGTATATATAGACATACACGTACATATATATATATATATACATATATACTTCAAGTATCATATTTTACTATATAGGCTATTATTTAAAGTTATTTAATTTTAATAAAGTCAGGTTCATTTGAACTCAATGATACATACTACAGGTTCTATCTCTAGAGATAGCTTTTGAATGGTATATTAGTTTCTTCTGTCACACACACACACACACACATACACACACACACACATATATATATATATATCCTTATAATGTGTCTTATCATCTCATGTCCTTATTATTTAAATAACTATATTTTATATATTTCCATAGCATAGCTTAATAACATATGTTTAATATCTAGCCCTATCATAGATATATCATAGTCTAGATCATATGATAGCATAAAATAGGATAAATATCCATTCTAATCAAATCTAATTGCTATGTACTTATATAGGATTCATTCAAATATTTATTACATCTTAGCTTAGTTTTGTTGAAAATGTGCCTTAATTAGTAAATCATGTTATTTAACTAAGGAAATTTATAATAAATAGCTAAGGTCATCAAATAATTCCACAAAATTTTCTATAGACTCAAAAAAATATATGGAATTTGACTAGTAACTGGTTTTATGCTATCAGGTTTATTGCCTATATATGTAAAGTTACTATTTTGCCCTTAAATTACATTTAATTAGGCAAATAATATGATTTTTACACCAAATTAATTCCAACCTATCTTGACATCATTACAAACATCTTGAATTAATTGAATTTTAACCTTAAAGTCAATTTATTTCACAAATTACCCTATTTTTAGCTATTTTTAAGGCCTAAAAATACAATAAATACTAAACATATGTAAAATTAAAATCAAGCTACATAGCAATAAAATAGATGTAATATGTATTCTATAGAAAAATTTTGAGCTCAAAACAATATCATTTACCATATTTATTTTAAATTTTAAATTTTGGATGAATAGTATGTTTGTTAAGCAAGTATATAAAATATTCATAATTTTGCAAAAATAAAATTACAACATGAAAGTACATCTAAAATAAACTAGGAATTAATTTTTTTTCATATTTTTCCTAATTTGTTTAGTATTTTTAGAAAATCAGAGAAAAACAAAGCAAAAGTGAAGACCGATCGTTCATTGAAGCTTTGGCCGCTGGACTGTGGTAGAGGTGTATCAATGGAGCTGTACGGTAGGTGTACTGGTGGTGGCCTGCGGGGTTCGCTATCAGGTGGTGGTTTAGGTTAGGAATGCTACGGGAGCTACTTTCTACCAATTTTTTATTTATTTTTCTAAATTTTTTCCTAATTTTTCTATTACTATTCTAAATTCCAAAATGTTAAACATTAATTGTCTAAGGTTTACTGCTATTTATATAGTCTAATATCAGCCAAAAATAATTTTTTATATATTTCCTTATTTTTGTAATTAAGCATAAGGTGTTTTATTTTTAGGGAATTCACCTTTGGCTCAACCTTTTCTAGCCTAAATTGCTACCATGGTGCTATCTAGTGATTTCTACATTTTTCTCCAATTTTTAGTTGAGTTTTAAATAATATTTTAAGGTATTTTGGATGTTATATATATATTATTAATATTTAGTGGTTTTATTAATATAGAGGTATATATCCTATATATATAATACATGTAGTGAGTAATTATATGCATATAATCATGTTTCTATCATATCCTTCATTTTTAAGATATATTTCCTATTTAATTTTGTGAATTTATTGTTTATTATATATAATTATGTAATTTTAGATTAATTTATGGGTATACTTATTATATTTACTGAATATATTCATAAAAATATACATATATTTAAATAGTATAATATGCCATATTATTCCTTTTTATAGTTTAAATAACTTATCTTTAAGTCCTTGTTACGTTTTAGGCTTAAGTTTAGAGGTTTTGACAAGTTTTATGTTATAGAGAATGATTATACTTCTAAGGCTAAAATTGAGTACTTATATTATTTTTAAAATCTAACTTTATCGGGTCACTTCAACTAACTTTTCTAACCTAGTTGTAAAGTTTAGGCTGAATTGGATAAGTTTTCAATGGAGCCTCTAAATCTAAGTTCAGTTGCCCTAATGGCGATTTTAGGGGTTCACACATTTAATTCATTGCGGTAAGTCGTTATATAATTAAGCTCTAAGACACATCAACTAAGAAGAAGAATGTACTACCCGAGCTCCTAAGGCATTGATAATGTGAAAATTCAAATCTCAAACTTCTTAAAGAGTAGTAATGCTAATGAGTTCTTAGATTGGGAAGGGTAAGTTGAGAAGTTATTTGAGTGCTATCATTATGTCGAAGGATATAAAATTAGGCTTACTACCTTAGAGTTTACTAGATATGCACATATGTGGTGGAAGAAGTTGCATATGGAGAGGAGACAGGAAGGTCAATGTGTTGTAAGAACATGGAAAGAAATGAAGAGAGTAATGTGGAACAAATTCATCCTTGAATTGTATTATCAAGATGCTTTTACAAAGTTATAGGAACTGAAATAGGGAAACTAATTTGTCAATGAATATGTGTAGGAGTTCCACGTGCTAATGATCAGATGTGAAGTAGAAGAGCCTGAAGCTAGAACTGTTTAACGTTTGTCACTAGTCTGAGGTATAAACTAAGTAATGTTATCGAAGTACAATCCTTTCACACACTTAAAGAGGCTATTAAGGTTACCTAGCATGTTAAGAGGTAGAAGAGGAGCAGACATTATTAAGGTACCAATTATCGTCCTATTCCATCTATCTAACCTATCTAAGGAAACCACAAGAAGCCTATTGATTCAACATCAATCATAAAAGGAGGGTTAGTTATTGTATACATAAGCAAGGAAGGAGCAAGGAGGGAAAAAGAAGGAATTTGAAAAGGGACAAGCCTTTGGAAGAAAAAAGGCTAGCTCAAGTGCTTTAAATGCAAAGGCTTTGGCAAATAGCTACCTAATGGCTGAATCGATGGACAATGGTCATTACGAGTGATGTCCCGACCTTTAAAGTGTATAATATGGATGAAAAGGTCAGTCAAGATATGAAAGAAATGGAGAACAAAGTGAAGGTAAAAGTTATAGAAGATGATATCTACCTAAAGGAAGGTATTAGGTATCTCATGAATTTTGATGATAACAAAAAGAGAGGAATATTAATGTACTAACAAGTGTATAGGTATTTAGACAATTCAATAGAATGTTTAAATTGTAAATTATGTTTCATTTAAAGACTTCCTTAGAAGGTCTAAATCACTTGAAAAGAAAAAAAAACAAGTCTAGAATGTATTTAGAAAGTTTTTTTAGAAGCTTATATAAGAAGAGTTAGTACAATACCATAGAAAGTTCTTCAAAGACTTTGAAGATAAGTAAACTGAGATATCTACAGATAGTTATTCAAACTATTGACTTAGTATAGACACCTCATTTTTGCTAATTTTTATTGATTAAGCTAGGTTAATGAATAAAAAGAAAAAAATAATAAATAAAAAATAAAAAAATAGAAAAAATAGAAAATGAAGTTAGGCCATAGGAAGTTAAGTCAAGAGTTAAGTCATGTCGAGTTAGATTAAGTTGTTGGATCAATTATTGAGATGGGCTGAATCCATTAGTTTTGGGCAGACCAATTTAGGGGCTCAAAATCAAGATTTGTTAAATTATTGGGCTAAATTGGATCGAGTCGATCCTTAAAAGAAAAGCCTGAACTAGCTAGGGTTTTTAGAAGCTAAGGTAAATCTAAGATAAATCGTAAATAAATTATTCGAATATTTGATACGAAAGATTCGATTTTAGAACTTATAAATAGTACGTTGGTCGATAATTAGAATAAAAAGTTACTAAATATATAAAGGAAGTCTCATAACTAACAAATATAAGAAAATAGTACTATTAATCCCATTAAGTATGGTAAACCCTATATACATTATACTTGGGTTATATTAGGGGAACTAGACAAACTACAATAGACTTTTAGTTAACTAAGGAGTCTGACTTCTAAGAATACTTATAAATTTTACTATTTTTTTAGGCGTTCAATATCGAGTTTTGGAAACCTCAAAGCTTGGAGAATGAGCAATAATCCAGGTGAGGGAGTTCTAATGACCTGCTGCTTGCTTGTGTATATTACTTGTATGAGGCTTTGCTACTTGCTATTGCTTGTAAGTTTGAATAACTGCTTTGCTTATTTGCTATCATCTGTGTGATCACCTTTTTAAATAGATAAATATAAGTATCGGACCAAAATAACCAATTATACTAGTCGCATGTCTATGACTCGGTAAAGGTATGAATGGAGAGTGCTAGCTTTGCAAAAATCTTAAGAAAAGTGCTTTTGGAAAAAGCTTTTCTACTCTTAAACATATTTTGTATGATATCTATAAGGGCTCACGGAGCCATAAATAATATTTTAGTGTTAAGGCAAAGCTAGCACGAGATCTCCAATTAATAGCGAGAGGACTCGCTTTATTGTACGTATAAGGCCTTAGATAATTTTGGTTGCGAGAGGACTCGTATGTTTATGCCTGAGGGACCTTAGATGGTGAATAGTCCTAGTTTGGGATCCATCTATTTGGATTGAAACTCTTTTCTCAATTAAGGTAATAGTCGAGTGTTGCCTAAAGGGGTAGTGCCCTTAGGCAACCTCATGCGGATAAGCTAAAGTGCCCTGTGCAGGTAAGTATAGGGGATAATCGAAGTATAGAGGATGTAATTCTACACCATTCATAGTTTCGAACTCCTATGGATGTATTGCTTGCATTCATCATGCCTGCATTTATTTTATATGTAGATAACTTGCTTGCATGTGTGATAATAATGAGTGAAAAATTACTTGAACGGTAGTGATAAGGGACGAACTCACTGAGCTACTTTATGCTCATTCCCCCTTAGTTTCTTTTGCAAGTTTACTTACGATAGGATTGAAATAAGTCTTAAGTGCTGAGTGCAAGATGAAGATATATATACTAGTATTAGAAGTAGCTGAGTACTCTTTAGATGATACATAAACATCATTTATATAAAATATTTATATATTAGAACTTACTATAATTTAATTTTTCTTGTATATTTTTTTTTTATAATGTTAGTATATCCTGTCTTATTATTTGGTAGGAAATACCAATTCTTTACGGTTCTGAGGAACAGTGGGATATCGAATATCTATAGTTATTTATATTTATATGTTATGTTATGTTACAATAAATTAATTACTTGAAAATCAGTAATCTTAGTGATTTATTATTTAAAGTCTTGCAACCTCTAACTTGCAAGGCGGTTTTCATATCATGGGTACATACATATTATGGAAATTTTAGGTAATCCTACTAGACTCCTTTTAAAGTCCTGACATATATACTCTCCTTTCAAAAGTAAAGGTAGTATGCTTTGAAAAGAAAAACTCCACGTCCAGATTCACTTCATCAAATAAATTAAACAAAACCCCCTTACGGTTTTTTCCCTTGACCATTCTGCCTACTCCATTTCTTTTTAACCTCGTTGTATTTACCTAAAATACCAAACCCCTCCCCATTTCTTTTTTAACCTTATGGTGTTCACCCTAAATTAACCTCCCTTTCCTTCCAAAAAGCTTGGTAGCTGAATATCGTACTTGTTAAAGGCATCTCAACTCTTTTCTATCATATTACATTACTTTAAAACTCAAAGAAGCCACCAGTATTGTCATACACCATAGCATTTGAAACATGTCAAGGGATTATAGCATCTAGGGTTCTTGATAAGTTTGTTAAGTTACTTGTTGATGAAAAGATAGAGGATGTTTATAAAGAGTTTAGTGGTAAGGAGCCAAAGCACTAGAAAGTGGCCTTGCCATTAATGGCTTTGATCATTAGATGGGGGTCAGGTTTGGCTTCTGAGGTTGCAAAGAAGTTTGATTTTAGGCTTGAGTTATTTCAAAAACTTGCAGATTATAAGAGGAAGCAATCCACTTGGAAATGTTTTGTTAGGATTACAATATCATTTGTAGAGGTCAGGAAGCCTGGATTATTGAGGTGGATTTTACAGCAAAAGGATATGTACTCTGGTGTCCTTCATAGGATTGGGAATGAGGATGATGGTTTGTTAAGGCTACCTAAGCTAATTATATGAAGTATTTTGCAATCAAAACCACGAGGTAAATTTGTTAAAATCTGATTGCTTAGTTTCTTTTGAATGCATGTTGAAAGTCATCAAGGTGGCTTTAGATAATAACATGCAACACGGTGGATTGAAGAGACTCGATGAAACTCAATTTATGTTTAATAGGATGATTGAGATGAAACCATTGTCTCTAGCCCCTGATTTTACTCTATTGTTCAAAGCTATTGTGAAACTAAAACAATATAATGGGGTCATTAGATTGGTTTGGTGCATGGATGTTTTACTACTCACATAGGATATCTATGTGTTGAATGTTCTCATCAATAGTTTGTGCCATCTAAAGTGTATCGATATAGCTTTTTGGGTTTTGGTATTGTTACTGTTAAGGATATCTCATTCCAATATACTCACTCATGTGATTAAGCTATGAATAGTATTGATTAGTACTAGATGCAGGGATTCCTAAGAGAACTCTGAATGAAGTGAAAGTAATCTTGATGCTAAGCCATGTTGATTGGACTTGGAATTGGTGGATAGATGCAAATGTTTTGGTCTTAATATTGGGCATTAGTGGAATTACAAGAAGATTGTTAGAGGGGGATGCTATTTTCAAATTGGAAAAGAGGTGAAGATGAATAGGAGTATTAAGGATGTATATTAAAGGACAATAAGGATAGTACTTGATTAGATTGATATTCATGTTAACTTATGTAGGACCCATGTCTGCTCCCAAATCTTATGCACCTGTACACTTTAGATTATCATAGTACCAACCACCACGAAGGTTCAAATAATGGTGTTGTCCTCGAGTTGATGCCTTTACGTATCTTAGTGATATATGTTGTGGACTACTAATCAAAAGAAAAGAAAAAAAGAATAAGAAGAAAATTGGATGAAAAGTTAGAAGGAGGAAGCATTGGCATTGATTCAGGAGCTATATTTTCAATAGTATAGTGTCTCACTTTCCAAGTATTCAAAGAAGGCACAGCTAGATCAGTGAATTATTCTAGCTTATTACTACGATTAGTATAAAATGTGCAAGACAATAGAGAACTTATGTAATGTAGATAGTTGCTTAGCAAGGTTCAATAATTGAAGAAGGGAGGATAAGGGATTGGATGTTAAAGGTTCAATAATACAAAAAATAGCTAGTGCTAAAGGTTATTGGCAAAATTTATAAAGTCTCTATCGACTCTTACAAATGAGGAGGAGCTTCACGTTATGGATGTTGATGGAAAAGAAGTGATTGGTAAGTCTTACTATGATGGATTGAAGTCACTCTTATTGAATTCTCTTAATGAAAATAGACAAGTGATCCTATCAAGGTACCTGGGAGTTTAAAGAATGGCAAAAACTCATTTCTATAAGGATCAGGTTTTTTATAGGCTAAGGGACCTACAACTTGAATTTCGTGAGATTGTGATGCTCTTTATTTTAAAAGATCTGCCACAATTATGTCTTGAGGATTCTTCATTTAAGGATTGCTTGAGAAATTTAGAATTCGTTCCAACCATAAATGGCATGATAAAGTGCCCTATGATCCTCACGTTGATGATTTATGTGCTTTATTGGAAAATTCCGATTGCTTTCCTCATGGAACTTTGAAAAACCTAAGACTTTGGAAATTTTATAAGGTTTGGGTCTTAAAGCAATTGTTTCTCTTGAAGCCTTTCTCGAAAGTGCATGTAAAGTAGAACGATTGGTACATAAGGATCAAAATAAGGCATATGCCATAGAATTTTGGATTGATTTTCAGATGATATGCTGGTGCCCTATCTTAGATGAACTGGATGTTTGTAAAGGCAATTCTTGAAAGGAGTCAATGGGTTTAGTTTGGAGGTAGATTTGTAGCAACAAGAGAATTTGTTCTTGAAGGATTATACCAGTCAACTTCAAAGTGGAGAATTAGTTGATTCCTATATCTTAGAATTTGGATAAATTGATTGCAGTGTTTGTCAAATGTGTTCAAATTATTCATGAAAAGCTTGAAATCAATAAGATAGCAAAGTCCATTAGACTAATGGAGATAGAACTAAAATCATGAGGCTATTTTTAGACAAGAGAAGAAAGATGGAATGCTACCTTTTGTCGCTATAGTGTTCGGATAAACATAGGTTTCATCGGTCTAACCACTTCCATTGACAAGTGTAGACAATCTTAATGCTCAATAATAGCCATGGTGTCATCAACTCTACTAAAGATTTAATAGATAAAGTGGAATGGAAGAGGAGTATAAGACAATTAAATAAATAAATAAAGCAAGGTTCTTCCACAACACAATGGAGTTTGACCACTCTCAATTTACCTCTTTGGTAATCTTCATGTAGTTGTAATTTTTTCTATCTCCAAGCCTTAGTCTTTAGTGGTAGATTTAGACTCCTATAAGCTTTAGTATTCTAGTATTGTGGAAGAGGATGTTTATTGTGTATGACCTATAAAAAAAACAAAAATTAAAGTACAAAATGTGGGGAGATGCTACTAAGGGATGAAATAAGGAAGTGAAATGAAAGCAGAAAAGTGTAGGAGGAGTGAAATAAATTTGAGAAAGATTGTGAGTGAATTTGGGAATTCAACAAAGCAAAAAGTAAAACAAAAGGAGGCAAAAGAATGAAGATTAAGGTGTGAACAAGATTGAGAATAGAAGGATGGAAAAGAAATATGAAGAGAAATGTATATAGGAAATTACCAATGAAGGCTGAAGTATGCAATGAATTCAACGAAATGAAAATAGAAGGATGTAGGAGGATTGAAACGAAATTGAGAAGAATTGTGTGTAAGATGGAATAAATTCAGCAAAGTAGAAAAGATGATTGGAAGAATCACTAGGAATGAGTACAATGGATGATTATGTGACGATGTGGCTTAGATATTTGCAAAAGGAGTGAAGATGTTGATATATACACAAAGGAAGCAATAACACAAAAATATTCTTTAGTATCTTTCATGCAATCAAAATGTGACACCTATACTAAGCATGTGATACAATAGCATTTTTTTCCTTTTGGCAATATTAATCCACCCTAATCGTTCAAATACAAATTATGCCTATGTACAAATATGATCCTCTTTGATTCTACAACGTTTGACAGATGATGGATTACGGATTTGTCCAAATTCGTCTCATGTGAATATGACATGCCATACTACAACGAGCTAAGATTTTAAATTATTATTTTATTATAGAGACTTTTGTTTAAAATCAAAAGAAGATCACTTAAAGGTTGATATTTGAATGGCTAAAGTGGTTAAAGGTTCATAGTAACAAATTCATCGTGAATAATGCAATTTGGTTTAAAGCTTCATGAGAGTCATTGATTCGAAATTAAGGAATTCATGAGAGCCACAATGTGAAACTAACACACGGGGCTAATGTAGTTAGCCGGAAAGTGCGAAAATGGATGAAATGATTTAGCATTGCCTAAAATTTGTAAGATGTGGAAGAATCCTTCTTGATAATATATGTGTATATACATTCTATGGTTAAGGCCAAAGAGCTCTATTTAATCAAAGCTACTTATTGCTCATGACTTGAGGACTTTACCAAAGGAAATCAAAATCCTGCTTTGATCATCCTTGAGGATTACCTAAGAAGAAGAATTGATACATAAGGACAACCTGATGAAACTACCAAGGTGAACTTAGCAAATGAATTCAACTCCACAAAGCTAATAACTCATGAAGATCAGCTTGAAGAGACGAATTAGCTCAAAAATGGACAATTAAAAGCAAATCTATTTCAATATTTCCATAGGGGCAATATACAATTCAATTCAATCAAAGTGTAACACACTAATAAGGTGCTGTAAATTCATGCACTATGCCAATTGGTAGCAGCATAGCTATTCAATAGCGTATATATGCTAAAGTCAGTTGAAATGCTCATTCAATGCCCAAACCCCTTGGCTCCATTCGAAGGACTTTGGTCAAGAGGCAAAATATAAAGGGATAAATCTGACCCATAGGTTTCAAGCCCAATAACAACATGGATTTGACTCTTTAGACTAACGTGATAGGGCCTAGAGAGTCAAACCCATAATAATTTGGGATGATTAAGGGAGATTTGGCATGGTGGGCATAGAGTAGGGCATATTTGACCGGTCAGCCTGATTTAACCTTTCTTGGTTTGGCTTACACTAAAAATATAATAAATCCATTTATTTGAGCCTAAACTCATAAAAAGAAGCCCACTTAATATCTATTTGTAAAAAGCTTTAATCCCAGCCATTGATCAACATTATGATCTAACAGATTATGTCCACCTACTATCCTCTATAAATACCCTCCTTCACTTCCTTATTTGAGAGAGAGGTAAATTCTCATTAGCGCCGTTACTCTGCTTGAATTCTATCTCAAAGATCAAACACTCAAACGTACTAAGAACACTACCCTGTTCTTCGTTTATTATGGAGTTTGATGCCATAATACCTTTTTACTTGTCACTTGACGTGTTAGAGCCTACTAAAACTGCCTACTCCTCCTCCTTATCCTAACTCACTCGATCATCCCATATGTACAAGTCAAATAATTTCCTTAGTCACGTATAGCTCGATCTGTTACGCAATATGTACGTGACCTCTCCTAATTTGAACCCCATACAAACACTCAAAGGAAAAATTTAGAATAATTATAGGAAAATAGAAGAAATTAAGGAAAAAAAAAACAAAGTAATATACGCCCTATGTCAATTCCCCAACCCCCTAATGATCTACTATTGTACCCTACCGGCTATCACCATTCCACCCCATGCATCACCCGTCTGACATAGCCCTATCGACTAACAGTAACTGGAGCTTCGATAAACAGGTAAGTTCAAATTCTGCCCTTTTTTTTCCTAATTTCTAAAAATATTAAATTAATTTAAAAAATTTATTTCTAGGTTATTTTAGATATACTTTCATGTTGTAATTTTATTTTTGTAAAATTATGAATATTTTATATACTTGTTTAACAAATTTACTATTTATCTAAATTTTCAAATCTAAAATAAATATATTAAATGATGTTTTAAGTTGAATTTTTTTTTTTTTTTTTTTTGTAGAAGACGTGTATACTTAGTTAATTGCTATTTAGCCAGATTTTGAATTCATGTATGTTTAATATTTGTTGTATTTTGACCCTAAAAATGGCTAAAAATAGGACAAATTATGAGATAAATTGATTTTTGTAAAATTAATTAATGAAATTGATGTCCACTGCTTTCTAGAGACTTGTAATAATGTCAAGATATATTAGAAATAATTTTATATAAAATGATATTATTTCCATAATTAATTGCAAAATAAGGGAAAAAATGTAATAATGTGTATATAGGCAATAAACCTAATAACATGAAACTACTTACTAACTAAATTCCCTATAATTTTTAAGTGTCTATATAAATTTTCATGAAATTATTTGGTGAACTAAGCTATTTATTATGAATTTTATTAGTAAAATAACTTAATTTACCAATTGTGATACGTTTTTAGCAATATTAAGCTAAAATACAATAAATATTGAAATAAATCCTATATATATACATGTTGACCAGGTCTGATTAGAGTGGGTTTTTATCGTATTTTGCACTATTATATGACCTAAGTTAGGGTATATACATGTTTAGGTTAGAAATTCCATATATTATTAAGCTATTTCAAGAAATTATATTAAATATAGTTTATTTATATAATATGAACATAATATGATGACACTTGTTATAGGAACATATATATATAATAGAAACTAAAGATACCCTTTAAGAGTCATCTCTTGAGATAGAATTCGTAATACATATTGTTAAGTTCATACAAACCCGATAATACCACTTTTACTAAAATTAGATCATTCTAAGTAATACAACCAATATTTCTATAATATTATGAAAATTTATGTATTATGATAACCTTATCGTAACAAAACGTAGCTTGACTAATTAAAAATGCATTTTAATATAATCAAAATGATATAACTACATATATTATCAATATTGACTAACTTAATATAACTTAACTATAATAAATGCATATCTAAATAAAACTATTTTCCCAATATAAAAATAACAATATACTTAATATATATATATATATATATAAATTCATGATGATATAAAAAGTAGATAAAGCCCTAACATTTTTGTAACTGTTATGAAAGCTAAATCTAGGTTTTGGTATATATATAAGTTCTTCTAATGAATAGAACATTGATAATATGGGCTTACCATAATGAGTGTCAATACATGTAAGTTGGGATCACAGCTTTACCACTTGTTGAGATACAATATAAAAGTATCTAGAGGCTTAAGAATGCTTTTGCTTGTCGTTGTAAATTAGTTGTTTTTGCACATGCCATGTGTGTGATTAGTATTCTATTTGTGATAGGAGTTAAACTCCTTAGTGTGTTGTTCTACATCATATCATAATTTTGTATTGTGTGAACTTATCTAGCCACTCCTAAATAGAACTAATAGTGATTTGACTGCTAATATAACTGAACATGCATAGCAACCGTTAAGGGAATGATTAGGAGTGTCAAACCAAATACCGACTCCTTTTAATGAGGATAGCTAAAGTGGTCCTTTCCCCATCCTTAGTTGAACTAAGTGATAGGTGAGGAGGTCGTAGCAAGGGTAAAGGTCATGGTTCAAAGGTAATCATGAGAGGAGGGTGTTCTCTATTGTATAAGCCTGAGTTTAGTCTAATTTTTAGTTGCGATAAACTCTTTAATCAAAGTTAAAGTAGATGTAATTTCTCTGGTCTCATAATGGACTAGATAACATTATGCGATGTTTCAAGTGATTGATTACATTGCATTTCATTATAATTGATCACCTTATTTGTAATTGTATAGTAATTTTCTAATTCCATCCTACTTACTGAGTTAGTTATGCTCATATCCTAATAGACTCTTTTGCAGATGGTGAGTAAAAGTTCAAGATGTATAGATATCACTACCCTCATGTTAATGTACAATTGGTTAGGAGAGTGAGGAAAGAAAAATCCACTGAATCTAAGCTTTTAACTTTTCTTTTTAGTTTTGAGGAAACTAATTGGGAATTCCTTAAGATGCCTACTAGTTTCCTATCTTATTGTAAATAGACTTCAAGACCTATAGCTTTTGTAAACTTTTAATATAAATTATAACTCCATGTATGGAAATGGTTGTATAAGTACTGTTGTGTTATCAAACAACATATAATTTTGAATAAGTATTTTGAAAAGCTATACCATAAGTTTGTTTATTAAAAGGTGTTAGACTAGATGCCTTAAGCTATTTGAGTTGTATACTCTTTATGTAAACTGTATCTATGATAGCAGCTGTAAGGTTAGCTTCTATCTTAAGTTAGTTTATACAACGAAACTGTTACGGCTTCTCTTGTTTGGAGTGTGACACTAGCTCCATTATATTAGGTGTATTAGAGAAACAAACTTAATCTCGTTTCACTTGAGTTGGAATAAGATCCATGGGGATTATTTTTAAGAGAATTAATTTTTGGAGATAATCAAATGACAAGAAAATATCTAAGATTAGACAAGGATGAATCTGATTTAGAAAATTAAGGGGTATCAAATTCAAAACTCAAGATTATCTGGAGTTGTTGATCAAAGTATATCCATTAAGGAGATATGATCGACAAAAGATCAAATTCAAATTCAAACTCCAATATTTTCTTAAGATATCAATGCATTATTCTTGAATGTTGAAGGTTGGATAAGCTTGAGGAGATCAAAATCATCAATAATCTAGCTATTGAAGGACCTTAGTATAAAAGAAGAAATGATTCAAAATATTCAATAATTTTTTAGAAGAAAAACAAAATATATTACACATTGATCGTGATCATTGCTTGCTAGCTAAAAAAGCATAAAACACTTCTCAAAGACTACTTCAAAGAGATGAACTGAAGTTGTATATTCAACAATCTTCATTTCTATTTCCATGCCAAACTATCTGCGATTAATATTGTTCTTCTCATTTTTGTTTTGCAAACATTATCAATTGTTTGAGTATTCTTTAAGAGGAGTTTGATTGTACTCTGTAGATCTATAATTAGCCTAAATTGTAAAGAGGCTAGATAGGTAGAGCAAAGAGTTGTGAAGGCTAAGGGTAGTAGAAACTTGTAAACTTCTGTTGATTTGTTTTGATATAGTGGATCAAGTAGAACGATACTAGTAAGAAAGAACAAGTCCCTAGCAGTGGAGCTAAAAGAGAATAGTAGGCATAAGGTAGAAGCTCTTTAAATCTTGACCCTGATTTTCTCTTTCCTATCTTTTTATTTTAAGCTATTCTGTTATTTGTATGCTTGAATTATTTTAGTACTACTGTTCACCAAATTAAGTTATTAAGAGGGGTGTATTCAATTTAACTCAAAAAAGTTGTAAATTGTCTAAAGATATCAATTCACATCACACCTTCCCCCCCTCTCTCGATATCTTATATGGGGCTAACAATTGGTATCGAAGCTATGCCCTAATATCATATAGAGTTTAAGATCGTGTATAAATTAAGTAGTAGTTTAATAGTTTATCTTTGTAAGGCTCCTTTTTTTTTTTTATAGATTAACTTTCCTTACTAGAAATTTAAGATGGAGACTTATTTGAAAGTATCAAACTATCGAGCTTAGCAAATCATCTCAATAGGTGATCTCAAAGTTCTAACAGTTATTACATTAAATGAGAATATCACCAAAGCTGAACACAACTCAAAGGCTAAGAATTTACTTTTAGTACTATTGCACATTAAAAAATTTATCTAATTGCTTCTCATGCTACAGCTAAAAACATTTGAGACACCTTGGTGCAAACTTATGAAGGCATTGAGACAATTAAGGATACAAGAATAAGCTCACCGGTTTAGTAACATGAAACCTTTCGAATTCTTCTTGTTGAAGAAATCAAGGATTCCTTTAGTAGATTCACTGCTATAACTAATAAATTATCTTCTCTTGGCAAAACAATTTGTGATGAAGATATACTACATAAGATGCTGGGGATTCTTCCTAAGGTATGGGATGCAAAGAAAATTGCCATAGAAGTGGCTTATGATCTGAAGAGACTAACACTGAGCTAGTTGCTTAGTAAACTTATGAAATATGAAATTGATTTTCTTAAATCAAAGAGTACTTCAAAGGATACAAAGAAAAAGGCCATAGCTGTCAAGGCCAAAGAAATGGACATTGACTCTAAAGATGAAAACTCATCTAAAGAAGAGGATGAAGATGTGACACTTTTGGCGAGGAAACTCAACAAATGGCTAAATATGAAAGGTAAGAAAACTTTTACTAAAAGATTTTCTTTTAATAAAAGCCGGTCTAATGTGTAGGAATGATGATCAAGGAAAAGGAGGACAAAAAGTCCAAAAAAGCCAAGACATATCAAATATGAGTATCTTGTGTTAATTAAGAAGATGGAGAAATATAAGAAGCAATGAAAATCTCTGATGGCTATATGGAGTGATTTAGAAGATTTAGAGACTAAGTTAGAGAGTTGACAAGAATGAAAAAAGCAAATCTGTGTCTTATGGTATTATTTGAGGTAGAATCTAAAATTAATTCTAGCTCTAGCATAAAAGTACTTGATGATATATGTGCATAAATCATTAAATTGCTTAAAGCTCTTTCTAAGGCAAATGACAAGATCTCTAATCTTGAATCAAAAGTTAAAATACTAAAAAATGAAAAGCAAGTTCTTAATCGAATGAATCAATTACTAGCAAATGAGAATGATTTCTTGAAAAATGATTTTAAAGGATTGCATGTTGCTCAAGAAGCTTTTAATCTATAAAAATCTTATATTGAAAGAAGAAATAAAAAATCTGAAAATCAGATGGAGGATTTATCTAAGTAAAAAAAAAAAAAACACATTTCAAAATTTTGGTGAAAGTGATAAGAACTTACAAATGCTGATCTCTAATCACAGACTAGATAATTCAAAATTTGGACTTGGTTGCGAATTTGGAGAAACATCTAAAACAAAGAAAAAAATAGTGTTTGTCAAATCAAAAAATGAAAATCAAGAAATAGTCGAATAAAAGGACAAAGACAAAACTGTTAAACTTGTTAGAAGGTACAATAGACAATGCTCTCAAAACAAGGATAAGTATCCTTTTAGAAGGTATAATAGAAGCTTACAAAGGGTATGTTAGAACGAATTCGAGTTAAAGGAAAGTGGTAAGTGACAGGTATAATGAGTAAAGACCTTATGCTTGTTTTTTCTATAATAAACTAGGACATAGAGAAAAATATTGTCTTTACATAAAATCTAAGCTCAACAAAAGTCAAGGATTAATTCAAAAGTCGAGCTATAATTTTCATGAACTTAAGCTTCACTAGGTTCATAAACAAACTTAACTGTGTTATGATGTGTGTAGGAACATGAAACTAAGTTAAAAGGAACTTGGTATTTTGACAATAGATGCTTAAGACACATGAATGGTGATGCTTCATTGTTCACAAGCTTAGAATGGAAGGAAGACAGGTATGTGAAATTTAGTGAAAATGGTAAAGATAAAATAATTGTGGTAGGTGCAATTGGTTTGGCACCATACACAATTGAAAATGTGTCATTGTTTAAAGACTAAAACATAAACTGTTAAGCATAAGTCAGTTGCGTAACTGTAAACCCTACTATTTAATGGCCACGTGAATCAACTAAGAGTACTTCTTGATCTTTCCCAAAGTTCAACTAAACTAAGAATTTAAGTTTACATTTAAAAATGAAATTATCTTTTCAACTTAAAAGTTCATTATTAATAAAAACTTGAATATGAGAACAACGGACCTAAAGTCACCTAACACCTTAAACCCTAAATAATTAAGAATTTGTAACTCTAAGTGACTAATTGAGAATTTAATTTGAATAATTTTATTCAACTCTAGAAAACTTCATAATTTTATGAGAAATAAATCTTAACTTACAAGTTAATTTAAGAACTAAACTCTAAAAGAATTACATATAAGACAATCCCCTTATTTTCATGCATAAGCCATGTACATATAGATAATAAGTTAACCAATCACATTAAATAACTTATCAATTAAGAGTTGGAACCAATTATCAATTGATAACCTATCAAAAACTAGTGATAAGACACTTTCCATATATCACCATAACCTATACTATGTAAGGACAAGTTATCCCATTATTTTATCAATACAATTTTCAAACAAGTGACAAGACAACACAATGCTGTATTTGTTCCTTACATGGCCAGTTGAAAGAAGAGCTATGAAGGGGGCTATGCTTTGTCATTTACCCATCAATCCAATTGTCTTACATAACTACTATTCATCCCTTAATACTTACATCATTTAGTCATGTCAAAGAGTTGCTTTTGTGCATGATAAAAGACAACCAAATGAAGCTTGTTGGACACACTTCACCCATACAATCAAACCAGCACACTCTCTCCTCTTTTCTCTCATCTTTCTTTTCTTTTTCTACACTTCAAACACAAAACAAAAGAGGAAACCTAACCCTATAAAATCTACACATTGCTGCTACTTTCTTTTGATCCATAAACTCACAACACAAACATTGTTTTGTTGTCTTCTTTTATCAACTTCAAAAGCCATTTTAAAAGTCTTTAGAATGTCCCAAAAACTTTCCCCAAACATCAAGATCTTAGTTATTAAAAGAACTTGCAAGAAGAGAAAGGAAAGTAAGGAGCTAAGAGGACTCTTAGTTATACAACCACCCATTTGTACGCTCTAAGGATAAGTAAGTTTATTTCTTTATTAAAATGCTCTAGTATGTCATTTTAGGAGACTATATTCTCATGAAAATATTGGCATGAACATTAGGTGATAAAATAGCTAGACCACTTTAAGAAATAAGCTTATGAATCTCTCACATGAAAGTTGAAATATGAACATGCTAAGTTGGTATTTTGTAGGATACATATCTAGCACTTAGAATAAAAGTTTATAAGTTGAGAAAATCATGAAATATATGTATGGAAAGGGAAATAACACGATGGACGTGTAGAGTATATAGGATATTTAGATGTTATTTTTGACTTCAAGTGATCATATACGCTCAAATCTAGCTTTAGGTAAGGGAAAATACATTTCATGAGGTTTTTATGAAGAAACCAACTTTTTAAGCTATGAACTATGGCATAGAGTTTCTGATAAACATGAGATCTATCATTTTTATGTAGTACATAAGCTAAATAATCACCTCATGGAAGAAAAGTTAAGTTGGAGTTGGAATATGAGTAGCATAGGTTGATAATCTAACACCTAAACTTAAGAAAATGATAAAACAAGTTAAAAAACCAAGTGGGTAACCCTTGAACCAAACGGTCCAGATCTGGAACTATAAGAAAAGTCACTTAAAAATATAATAAAACCATATAAACAAAGTGAAAAGACCAACCAAAACAAGTATAACAAGTATATAAAACCTAAAACTCAAAACTAAGCCTAAAATACTCAAAACAAGCGTAGAACTCCAAGTTGGGCCTTTACTAAATTTCTGACTAGCACCTAAATCACTTAAGAAAAGTTCTTTTGAGACCCATAAGAAGCCTACATAATACTTTCTAAGCCCACCAAAATGACTAACCTTAGTTTAAACTAAAAATAAGCCCATTTGACTACTTAAGCCCACACAAAAGTCTAAGAAGATGTTGATATTACCAAGGCCATAAGACAAGGATGGAAATTTGACCTTAAAGAGTATTTTAAGCTTAGAATAAAATCCTAAGCCCAAGCCTAAAAGATTCCCTAAGATAACAAGAAGCCCAATAACCAAACTAAGTTGAAAAGAGCTTTAAACCATGAGGATTGCTACTATTTTGATCAGTGGATAGATTTGCATTCCTTATCTAAAAAATCTAACCACACCATGTTAAAGTAAACTCGAAAACAATGAAAATCGACTACAAGATCATAAAAGTGGGATTTAAAACGAGAAAATTATATGCAATTGAAGTTTTAAGTAAAATTGAGAAAAATGTGAAACTAAGTTAAAAAGTATAATTTAAAAAACCTTAGGTTGGCCTTTCAATTTCCTCCCAAACTCTTAACTTTACCATATTTGCGTTGTTCAAGGGACTTAACAATGGGAGACAACCTAACCTTAGACTACTACAACTGATCTACCATGACTTCGTGAGTAATTCTCGATGACTTCATGCTTGATTTTGTTTATAGTGTAGTTGCACTTAAATTTATGAAATGAACTTGAATACTTGTGGGATATGAGAAATGCATGTATGCTATATTATGATTGAATGCCATGAGTTGCTAATGACATAACAATGGGAATTGTTGTGATAATAGTATGCATGGATTGTGCAGAATGAAATTGCTTGATCAAAATGGAAAGTGAACTAATTAAGTATTCAACTAAAAAATTTAATGAGTCATGCATTTCTCATATTTTCATCATAACTATACCAACGACCACCTCACACGGAAGATAAGAAGGGGCTTACAAAAGGGGGTTCTCCTACTAGGATTAGGCAAATGTATCATTTATATTATTGATTCTCTATCCTGAACTTTCGGGCTTACTAAGTACCAAGAGATGTTAACCGCTAGTAAAGGGCCGTATCTTATGGCTTTTGCTTAAGGCATATGATGTAGATTGCAGAAGCCACTACACCGCTAAACCTAAGAATTTTGAGTTAAAGTTTGGTTTTAGAAAGGAAAGTGTATTTTCCACATTAAAAGTAAAGTTGTTTATATTATGTATAAGTTTGAATTGTTTCAAGCACGTTGTATAAAAATCCAGGTGCTAGAACCTGGTTGATGGTTTGTATCAGTTAATTATCTCCAACCGTAACTACAAAGGGTGTCGTTACATGTATCTCCTAAGTCACTACATTTATTGTTCGACATTCTGATTGTTCATGCAATCATATGTTATACATTTAAATGATATTGTTTGTATGGCATGGCAAAGGGATTTACTCACTAAGCATAAGCTTATGTTCATCTAAGCCGTAGAATGCTCAAGGTGAGTCTCATACCGAGACGAGGTATGTGTCTAAGAAGAGAAGACATAATTTTTGTGTAATAGTGAATTGTAAATATATTTACTTATCTAGTTAGATTTTCTTAATTCAGATTTTCATAGAATTTCAAGTACGTTGTAATATTTTTGTTGTGGAATTCAATGATTCCACACCTTAACTTTAGTGTTTTTGTAATTAAATATTAATTTTAGTCATCCCACTTAATATTACTTATCTATGGGCCTGATGGTGATATGAAGTGGAAGGAGCCTTATGTATCGTATAGAAGGCTTATGATCAATGAAGGGGTAGATCATAGATCTTTATATAGTACACGGCAATCTACTACGATAGTGATATTGTTTAAGTCATGATAGTGATAAAGTTAGTATAGAATAACATTTAAACATAACAAATGTACTAGATATAATAAAGATGGATTAAAGTTATTTGAAGGCTTTAGAAGGACGAATATTTATTTAATCAAACCATCTAAATTATCATCTGAAAGTTGCTTTATATTTGCAAATGATAATACTATGCTTTGGCATAAAAGGTTAGGACATGTAAATTTTCCTCAACTTAAGAAATTATCTAAAAAGAATTTAATTAAAGTTTTGCCAAAATTGCATGCTTATGAAAATGTTTGTTGTGCTACTTATCTAAAGAATAAAATAAGTTCATCATCACATAAAAGCAAGAAAATTATATCTACTCAAAGACCTTTAGAGTTATTGCATTTAGATTTATTTAGTCTAACTTGAACTTTAACTCTTAGAGGAAATAAGTATGGACTTGTTAGAGTAGATAACTTCTCAAGATTTACTTGGATTTTGTTCTTGTATCATAAAAGTGATGTTTTTAAAAGTTTTGAAATATTTTCCAAAAGAGTTCAAAATGAAAAAAGCCTCTCCATCATTAGTTTATAGACTGATCATGGAGAGGAATTTGAAAATTCTAGTTTTATCTCTTTTTGTGAATAAATGAGCATCACTCATAACTTTTCTATACCCTATACTCCACAATAAAATAGAGTAGTAGAACATAAAAATAGAACTATCCAAAATATGACGAGAATAGTACATAATGAAAGTTGTATAACAAATCATTTTTAGGCTGAGGCTGCATCAACATCTTGCTATATCAATAATCAAGTATATGTTATACTTTTGACAAATAAAACTGCCTGTGAGATTTATAAAGGAAGAAAACCTACTGTTTCATATTTTTAGACATTTGGTTGTAAGTGTTTTGTAAAGAAAACGAGAAAAGTATTAGGAAAGTTTGAAGAGAAAGCTGATGAAGTCATCTTTCTAGGCTACTCTCTAAACTCAAAAGCATATCAAGTATACAATAAAGTAACAAAAGTGGGAGAAGAATCAATAAATTTCAACTTTGTTGAAGAAATAGGTAGTGAAGAATCAGATGATGAACCTCCAATTGCTACAAATAAAAAAGGGTTGTATACGACATAATTCAAAAGGTAAGTCAGAACTTCCATAAAAATAAACATCAGAAACTTCAAGAATATCTGTCATAGCCAAAACAAAACCAAATCAGAAGGTTCTTTAGAGACTAAGAACAGTTTTGTTGAAACTTATTTAGATGGTAAGTCAAAAAACTCTAAACACTTTCTTACACCATCATCAACACTTAGATTTAAAGTAGATCATCCTCCTAAACTTGTGATTAGTAATGTCAAATCTAAGAAAAAAACAAGATCAACCTTATAAGATTTTGAAAATCATTTTGCTTTAATAATTTGAATTGAACCTAATTTAGTTGATGAGGCTTTAAATGACAATAATTGGATTTTAGCTATGTAAGAGGAACTTGGTTAATTTAAAAAAAAATCAAGTATGGAATCTAGTTCCAAGACCTAAGGATAAATCAGTCATAGGCATTAAATGGGCTTTCAAGAATAAGCTAGCTTAATAAGGTTAAATGGTAAGAAATAAAGCTCATTTAGTTGTTAAAGGATATTCTTCGAAAGAAGGAATAGACTATGATGAAACTTATGCTCCTATGGTTAGACTAGAAGCTATAAGATTACTTCTTACCTTTGCTTGTCTGAAAATTTTCAAATTATATCAGATGGATATCAAAAGTGCTTTTCTAAATGATTTTATAAAAGAAGTAGTATATGTTGAGTAACCCCTTAGATTTCAAGATCCATTTAAATCAGATAATATATATAAGTTGAAAGGGGCCTTGTATGGTCTCAAATAGGCTCCTCATGCTTGGTACAAGAGATTAAGTCAATTTTTAAATAAATATGGTTTTCAAAGGAGAAAAATTGACACTACACTATTCATGAAGCATTATGGAGAAGATATGTTAGTTGTATAAATTTGTGTTGATGATATTGTTTTTGGTGCAACTAATAAAAAATATTATCAAGAGTTTTTAAGTTTAATGCAGTCTAAATTTGAGATGTCATTCATAGAAGAATTAAACTTCTTGGGATTACAAATCAAATAAATAGAGGATGGGATATGCATTCATCAAGAAATGTAAATCGAGCAAATATTGAAGAAGTTTGGTTTTGAAAATACCAAAGATTCTTCAATGCTTATGAGTACCTCAATAAAGCTTAATATCACAGGTAATGGTAAAAAAGTAAATAAAAAATTAAATTGAAACTTAATTAGATCTTTACTTTATTTAATAACTTCTTATCCTGATATTTTGTTGAATACTTGTGTTTGTGCTCAATTTTAGAGTTTACTAATAGAAACACACCTAGCTGCAGTTAAAAAGATTTTTAAATATATAAAACGCATTGCAAAATTAGGAATTTGATATCTTAAAAGTCAAAATTTTAATCTCATAGGATATTCTAATGCTGATTATACAGGTTGCAAAGTGGATAAACAAAGTACTTCAGGTATTTGACAATTGTTAGGGAACAAGCTAGTCTCTTAGTCATCTAAGAAACAAAACTCTATTGCCCTTTCAACTGCAAAAGCAGAATATGTTTCTATTGGGAATTGTTGTACCTAGATACTTTGGTTAAAATGACAATTGAATGATTATGGAATGAATAATAAAAATATACCTATAAAGTGTGATAATACTAGTGTAATAAAATTAACAAACAATCTAGTTCATCACTCAAAATCAAAACATATAAGAATAAGGCATCATTTTATTCATGATCATGTTGCAAATAATGTTGTGAGTGTTGAATTTGCACCAACTAAATATCGATTTGCAAATATATTTACAAAACCATTAGATAAAATAAAATTTGAATTTATCTATAATGAAATTGGTATTTATAATCATTTTTGTAAACATGGAGAATATTTAATTATTTCTACCTAAATTCTAAAAAATGCATCATATGTAGATGGAGAGTATTTAATTTCATTATAAGCCCTTAAAAACTTGAACATGTGTAATCGATGTGAAAATTGCTTTTTTTTAAATCCTTGGTTAATGGGTCTAAAAATATCTTAACAGTGGGTCCAACACATATACGAAATAGATGATGCATCCTAATAGTTTTTTTTTTTTTCCTTTTCCTAGTATAAGTCTATTTGACTTCTTTCTTATTCTCATTCATTTAGAACCTTCACTTTCTTATTTCTCTTTCTCTCTTAAGAACTCATGTCACCAAGAAGATCAACCCACAGTACTGCTCAAGGTCCCAAAACAATGATTCAAAGTAATCTAAATGACCTTATTGATCTCACACAAGAGATTAACAACACTAGCCCTTTGGATACCTAATCCACTCAACCCACCGAACCTCACCAAGAATCTTCTAAGAAGACTCAAACCCTAGAACTTTGTGATGAGACTTCAAACAAACCTACTTAGGAAGTCACTTAAAAGAATAATTCTAAACCACCTGTGGACAAGCCCAAGAAGTCTCTCACAAGACTTCTCATAATGAACAGGAGTTTAGTTCATCTTCTTCGTTGAAGAAGTAGCTGAAACTAAAGACTCGAGTTCTTCAAAAGAATCATCTAATGAAGACTTTAAGTCTAAGTTTAAACCTCATGAACAGCTCCCTAAACTAGAATCTAAGAAACCAGTTTGAAGGACCAAGGGTTCTTAACCTATGCATAAACCCCTAAAGATTGTGAAATAAAGAAAGCCACCCTTTAGACAATAAGGCAAACTAAAGAAAAGGTACACTGTGAAAGGTAAGAGTGTTTCCATCAAAGATTTTTTTTTTTCTTGGACTTAGAATTATATCAGAAAAATGGATTTTACTAGAAGAAGTATGTGGATGCTCTAGGACTTAATAATCTAGCAAATTTAAGAGGAGTTGTATATGGGGAGTTAGTTGATGAGTTATACAAAAGTTTAAATCATAAGCACTAGAATGTGTAGAGGTCTATTGTTTTAAACCAAAAGTTGAAATTTTGAAAAATGATATTATGAAATGTTTTGGTATTAAAGAAATTCAAGAAGATGACAATCTGATGGAATTAATCAAAGAGAATGTCTTTACTAAACTAAATGATGGAAATGAATTAGGTGTTGGTAAAGACTTTTTAAGTACTAAGTTTGAATTGCTGGTTAGGATCTTAGACAAATTTGTGAACACTTTCATTTTTGCTTAAAAGGGGTAGTATAACTTCTGTAATAGGGGAAGATGCTCTGGTTGTGTTAGCTATGATGGGTAAGAAAAAGATAGATGTAGTCAACCTGATGATGAGACATATATGGTGATATCTAGATGTTAAGCCATATGGAAACTTGTTAGTGGCTCTTTTTAAGTTTAAGAAATTGAAATTCCTAAAGACATAACTTGTCATTACTATCCTACTAAGCTAAGATAGAAAATTTTCAAGTAGATGGGAATTTCTGTATCTGATAAACTTTGGCGTTCTCATAATGGAGGCATATATGCTCATCCCTCTAACATTAGGAAGAGAGTGATCATTATTGAGAAAAAGAGTGATGAGAGGCAAAGCCTAGAAAGAAAAAGAGGAAAAGAACCTACTATTGAAGATTAGAGAAAAAAAAAAAAGTAAAGTGGTTAAAAGGACTAGTAGCACTGAATTTAGGTAAGTGATTGGATTACTTTTAGATAATGAGTCAGGGAATATAGAAATGGAAATTCCTCCCTCCAAACAAGGTGAAAGCTTCATGTTTATTGAGCAACTTTTTGAGGGAATTAAGGACGGAATTAGGAAGGTTGTCAAGGATCAAATTATAGGCATGAAGGGTTTGTTCAAACACTAACTGATGCTTTCTTTATATTCTAGTTTAGCAAATATTTGACAAAAACCCTATCATTCAAGTCAAGAAGGCTTATCAAAGCAAACCTTAAGAGCTTGTATGTTGTTGAGTTATATGCTCAAGGAACTTTTGTAATGTTCCATGAGTAAAATTCTACTCTAAATGCTTGTTGGTGTTGCATTCACAACTTCCATAAGTCATGTACTAATTTGGAAAAATTAGCTCATTTTTAAAATAATGGAATCAATACAAGTTAATCGATCTAACTTGCAATTTTTGAAAAGTTTTATGGAATCCATGAAGTTTCAGCAAGCATACCGATTGACCAATAGTATAGAGTGAGCTTCCAAGGTTGTATTCCTAAGGGATTGGGGTGCTATCTCCTACTTTTGTTAGTACTATTCCTATCTAAGCGACCTAACGATGTTTTGATTCTTATTAAATTAAAATCATTAGCTAAACAAGTAATCCAAATGAAAATTCCAATACCTTGTATAGATAAAATCTTCATTTTTATTAAAATGAACTTAAGTATTAATTCTAATTTTTTTAAACACAAGATTCAATGGCCTCACAAGAATAAGATTTGAGAACTATTCATTGAATTATCAAGAGGTATGCTATTTGAACTATTCCAATGTTCATGTGAAAATGGGTCATCAAGTGATTTCAACAACAATATCATAACAAGATTAGAAGATAATGAAACTAACCTTAGTTAAATAGGCATGAGAATGAATTGAATCTATGCAAATAGACACAATCTAAATCTACACACATTCCTCAACAATCAAAATACATGTATAATGCCTAAAATCAAAAAACTATGTATACATAATCATAATGAGCAATCTAAGCAACAAATGATAATCCAACATTAACAAGAGATCCAAAATCTTCATTAGTCATAATAGGAATACAAGATTAATCAAAATCCTAAACAATAAGAAATCAGGTAGAGAGAGAAAATAAATCATAGATAAGTTCCAATCATCAATCAATGTTGGGATGATGTTTTTTTTTTTTTTGTTTCCTAAGCTTGTAATCCACTAAAACTAACTTATTTAAGCTTAATCTAACCTAAAACAACCTAAGAAAGTGAAACCCTAAAAACCTTAATAAGAGAAGAAGAAAGGAAGTCAAAAATAGAAAAATCGCATCCGCTTCATGAAGCTGCATTTAATAGCTTTTTATATCAAGAGGGTACTGGCTTAATAGTAGAATGTACTACCAACTTGATAGTAGATGCTAGCTTAACAATGGATTGTAGTTTCGTCAAGTCAATTTAGGCAACTCTACGAGATACTTACATAGCTTTTATTCTTAATGCCAATAGCAGTAGTAACTTGACAATTGTTCGAGCTAGCATTCTTGTTATCCCTACCATTCGGATAGTAGTTGAAAGTTGAAACTACTGGCCAACTAGTTGGTCCTGGACAACATATTCTTCCCTTTTTTCTTTCATTTATCACTAAATTAATGTGGTTAGTAATTAAATGCTAGCCTCTAAGACCTACAAAATATATGAAAAAAATACTAAGCTTTCGATCCAACATATTGAATCTTTAGTACTAAATTGATGAAATTATTATTTTCATTTGTGTAAATCAACTATATGTGATTTTTACACTAGTTTAATGCATTCATTTTCATTTTCATCCAAAATCACATATAATTTAGAGAAAATTATATACAATAGGTGTAGGATTTTTCACACTTATCACTTACCCTTAACTTTAAAACTTGCTTGTCCTAAAGCAAACAAAAAATAATTAAGGACCATGAGCTAAGTTTAAATTCTCCATTCATTAACTTAGTGAATTTTATCTCACCTAAGCAAAATGAAAGTTCATTAGGTTGTCATTTATATAGGGAAAAGCTCCTTACAAGCAATTAGTTTTCCATAAATTCTTAAGATGGATGATTCAGAGCACCAAAATACACATGCAAGCGAATTCATTGACTAATCTATGACTCATACAATTAATCCAAGCATTTAACCAAAGATTGGACAATTTGAGAACAAGTAAAACGCCATCAAGTAGAAGAAAGTTCTTAACATTTTATAGGTTGACCAATGTATATGTAATCCTAATTCACCCCTTAAGCCAATAATAATCTAGTAAAAATGACAAAATTGAGTTATTCTTTACTTTAATTCGCCAAAACTTTTTCTATTTCCACTCATGCATCCCTAATCTTCATTTAAAAGAGCTCTTTATTCCTCATATTTTTCACTATATGGACACTGCGGACTCATGAACCCTTCTAAGAATTGTTCAGTCAAGGAGATGGGTCTTGCACTTATTAGGTACCCCATATATATACCTATACCCTCTTTTATTTTTCCTTTTCTTTGCTCTCTCTCTCTCTCTCCCTCTCTCTCTCAATTGGGGTTATCTTTAATTTTAAATTTTTAGCTAATTTTCATTATATTACATTGGAAAATCTTTTCAAGACCAACATAATTTTAGCATCTTTGTTATTATAATTATTGACTACTTGGAGCTTTAAAGAACATGATACATATCAGACAATGTTCTAATATGCAAATACCTAAATCAAATCTACAGCATCATCTTATCCTCAAATCATGAATTAAAAGTCAAATGCAAGGGTAACTATCTCAATCAAAGATTTAATTAATCAATTCTAAAGTAGTATAGATGGTTTAGTACACTTTATCTCCATTCATGTGCAAAATGAAATGATAAAAATTGCTTCCTTCAAATGCATAACTTGCAAATTTGGAAAAATTTTGGGAGAATTTCAATAAAACTCCACTAAGTCAATGAATGATCAACACAAATGTACACTTTAAGCACAATGATGGCAAACAAAATGAAAATGGGGTATGAACAAAGTCTAGCACATTATCAACACAATTTTTGTCATATCCCAACTTAGCATGAAATGCACCATCACACAAAAATACCTATTGAAAACTTAACTCAACTTGCTCATTTATCAAAAAACAACTTTGTTTACATGATAAAGGGGTTGCTATATCGGAGTTTAGCTAGGTATTCTATTACAACCTATGTGTATAGCATAATATTTACATTAAAACATAAACTAACTTTATCTTTTGTTATCTTCACAATAATAGGATTTCTAACTGAGTGCAGGTTCCATAAAAAAGTCACTAACTCTAACTTACGCTCTTAGTATATATTACTCCCTTAGTGTTAAGCCTTTCACAATGCTGTTAACTTTAGGATAAAACATTTTTTTCCTCTTAACTACTGAAGTTAAGTGAAAGTAGATAACAAACAACACCATATAAACAATATGATAGACAATATTGTATATCACAACTGAAACATTTTAACCATAACCCACATGTTCAACTTCACATATGTATTCACCTAACTAGGCATTTATTACTAACAATGCAACATGCTATGCTTATGTACATGGTATGTATTGATACCAATATCCTATAGGCAACAAGGAGCTATTTAGGAGTAGGACCCCCACCAAATTGGACTACATACTATAGTCTAACAATATCAAAAAAGGAAACAAGGAGCTGCCTAGGAGTAGGACTCTCAACTTTGCTTTACAAAATTAGACTACATACTATAGTTTACCAAATCAAAGAGGTAAAAATACCAAATTAGACTATATAATGTAGTTTACCAAATCTAACTATCAAAATAGTCACAATGTTAGGGCAATATAATCTATATGCTTCCAAAAACTAAGTTCATAAAGTCATGATTTTTCCATTATCACTTCGAAGCCTCATTTTGAAAGTTTTGACCTGTATATCCTTTTTATGCCATGGTATGCAATAACAACTCAAGTATATCACTCAGCACAACCAGTCTTTCAATTTTATTCAACCTAGTGATCTGATTCTATTTTTCGAACTCTCCCTAGTAGAATTCTAGTATCTCACTTAGGGTTCACTTAATTGAACACCTATAAGATTAAGTTAGCAATCACTCAACTTCTCTAGTTAGGAATGCACAAATCAAAACCCAACCTAACAGCATAACAATATAACCAAGATATAGTTATGATCATCCAAAATCACCACATGATCATCATTCACTATAGTAATATATCAATCCACCCCAAAATACAGCCACATCCAATCAACACAACATCAAACAGCACACAGTGTTATAAGTAGTAATATATCCACTCCAAGAATGGGTTAAATCCACTTACCTAAGCTTAGTAATAGCATAAAATCCTAAACTTAATGATGTGATCCTTCCTTACTTATCATACCTAAGAAAATATAAACACAGTCTTCAAGTCAAGCATCGGTTAAACTCGAACTATTATAAGCTTTCACTATCACTTTTTTACACTTCATTTAACCATATTTTACTCATTCTTTATTCGATTACAGTAAACTTTATATTGCTACGATTGTTATTTCGAGTACTATTAAGATATCTTAAGAATCAAGAATGATCAATATGGTTACAAGTTCAAAAATACCCCTTTCTTACTACTGACTCGATAATTCATTACCATAACTCCTCAATTAACTCGAAAATACTTTAGTAATAAACTAAAAACCCTAAAAATTATACTTTCAAAACTTGACCCACAACCTTTAATATACCCCAAAGTATTCATTTGACATGGATTTGATAAATATTTTAATAATACTAATTATTATATTATATATTAAGCTGATATATAGATTTATACTAGGGAAATACACAATAAATGGTATATGAGCCCAATTAATTTTACAAAAAATCTTATAGACTCATAAAAGTATGTAGTTTAATTATTGACCATGAATTATAATAAACTAGCTATTATTTATTTTTATGAAAATAGAGATTTTAGTTGGAAATTACAGAAAATTAAGGAAAATAAAAAAGTTTACACGTAAGATAAAAAATAATTGTTCTAAATATCATTATAAACTTCTAGTAATCGAAATACATAAGGCTCATACCTTGATTTATAAAAAACTAATTAATCCGACAAAATAGTAAAATTGCTAGTTTTATCTAAAATAATTATAATAAATAGTAAACATGAAGATTTTCAAAATTTCTTATTTGTGAAATTTAATACATTATATAAGTGTGTTGTAAAAAAATTTTCAAGCCGAAGTAACATTATTTAATATTTTGAAAAATTTATTTAAAATTTGTCTAAAGAGAGCACATTCTTAAGCAAGTAACCTAAATCAATGTTATTTTAAGAAAATAAAATTACCACATGAAATGTAAAATAATTGAGGAAAACCAAATTTCATAATTTTATGAGCTAATTTGATATTTTTAATAAATTAATGAAAATTGAGCACTAAAATTGGACTCACCAACTCACGGTGCTTCAACCACCCTTCGGCCACCACCCTATGTCAGCCTACTTTTTCTCTCCACCATAAGCTTAAGTCCCAAGTAACTCCTTGTTAGGTTACTTGTAGCCTTAGAAATCGTAATTCACCGTATTTTTCCACTATTTTCTTTTATTTTTTCTTAATTTTTTTAAAATTTTTCTAAATTATGTTCTTGTATTTTTAAAGTGCTAAAATATTGTAAATGAGGGTTTAGATCCAATTTATAGTTTTTTCAAATTTGTTTAATTTAATAAAAATTGGAATATGTATATCACATGTCAATTTTCCAATTTCTTCAGTGCCATGTGTCATTGTCTAGCTAACTTGGTATTGATTCATGTTTTCCAATTAATCATAGGTTGTCACATCATTTGATGACTCATCCATTAATTTTTTTTATTAATTTTCCATTATTTTATCTTATTTTGATAATTTATTATTATATGTATATATTTAATACATAATGCATATTACATGTAAATACATATATATTATGTATAATTCGACTTCATTTATTATTTTTAAAAATTAATTAACTCATTTCTAATATCTCGCTATATCTAAAAATTTGAATTTCATATTTTTTATATTTATTGGCTTTATCGATAAATTGACATTTTTCTTAAATTAATATTTTTATATAGCTTATTTTGAGAAATTAACTTTACTATAATTACTCTATCTAACTTTTCTAATCTTATTATGAAGTTTGAAATAAAACGAATAATATAGCTTGATGCCTTATATTTAAGGTCTCGGATTCTAACTTATTGAACTGGCTAGAAAACCCAAGGTGTTACAATTCTTATCCAAATCATTATACCTCAACTTCACATCTCAATCACCAACATCAGCACTAACCCAACTCTACATGTATGAATCATTCCCCAACTTTTAAAAATAACAATATCTTCAACATTACAATAAGTAAAAAGAAGGGATAGAACAACCTAGAGGGTTAGGCTGAATTGCCATCCTTTAGTCTTGAATTGCAAGTCTAGCCCTTTATTATCTACAAAAGAAAAGACAACTACTCACAGTACCTAACTTGTATCACAATTCTACAAACAACTATGTGAATAAAAACATGAAAGGAAAATAGGCAATGTAAATAAATGGAAGTTGGTAGGTTACCTCCCACTTAGCGCTTGTTTGAAGTCTCAACATAATTGTCCTACTCTTCTTTCTTATCAAGGTGAGTTAAATTTTAGAGGTATCATATCATCAATCCCCTCTTTCTTCTCTTTAACCCTATGTTACCTATCTTCACTAAAATTGATCTCTTCTTCACTCAGGGCATTTGATGCCGTATTTGACTTAGCAGCTTCATAATGCTCATTTAACATATATATTTTGAAGTAATTTTGCATAATTTTATCCATTATTTATGTTAATTCTCGACGATTAGGAGCACAATTGGTCATTATTTCGGTTATAGGTGTTTATGAAGTTTTTGATAAGTTTTCGAGTAATTTTATGAAGTTTTAGGGCTTTAACAAGAAAGTGCATTGACCAAACTCCTCAACTGAGTGAATTCCAAACCCGAAATAATGTCTAAAGAAGAACATGTGCGTTAATACAATTGTGTACCATGGCTACATACCTCTCATCAAGCAATTACATTACAAAATATAAGTTATATGTGAAAGACAAGAATCTGTGATCTTATGGCATGTGCTTTCCATAATTTATGAATCATTTATCTTTAGAAGACTTCTTTGGAATCCTAGGTCTAAGTCCTATATATGGAGTCTTAGTCCTAGTGTTTAGAGGGAGCCCCTTGAGGAACACTTGTGTAGAGTAAAATACATCAGTTTTCTCATGTCTCTTATTCTCCTTTGTTTTATTTTTATGTCATAATTTCATCTTCTTAGTGAATCTTTTATTGAACCCTAGTTCAATGTGACAATTACTTTATTTTCAATCTATAATATTGTGTTTTGTAATCTAATTGCATTATTTTGTATTGTCTTTAATTCAATATAGCCAACTAATGAATTATTGTTTGAATCGACTACAGAGTTTGAGAGAGCATTTAATAGATGGATTGATACAATTAGAAGTAATTGAATAGGCTAAGCGATAGGTATTCAATTTCTCTAAATTATAGCAACTTAATAGAGAGATTCAAGATCTTAATACGATCTAGAGATGCTTTGTTACATAAGCAGTTTGAATAGAGTATGCTTAGGATTAGGAATTAATTAAGAGACACAAGCCCAGTTAATTCGTACTAAGAATCTACGCAGTCTAAAAGTGCAACTAAGATTGAAAGTCACATAGCATTAGGTAGTAAACAATAGACTTACTAAGGATTATGCCTCCACAATTTAATTAATTTCGCTTGTTTAATCTTGTTCTTTATTTTCTTGTTTATTTATTTTACTTGTTTGATTATTTTCTTCATTTTTTATTGTTTCTTTATTATTTTTATCTTGTTTATAATTATTTAATTAATTTGACAAGTTAGATAATTGGTAATCTTAGGGAGAATCGCTAGTAATCTAAGGTTTATCAAATTTCATGGTTCCCTAAGAAATCGACAACCTAGAATAAAATATGTGTTTACATTATAACTTTTCTAAGTGTAGCTTACCTAAGGATGGTATTTGTCCTCATACTACTAGAGCCTAACCAAGTTTCTAACGCTATCGCCAGGGAGTCAAAAGGAGTAAAACTAAATAGGATATAAGGAAAATTCCCTTTCTACGAATTATTTTAACATGTTTTGATTTATTGTATCCTTCTTATTCTTGGTAATTACCTTTATTTATTACTTTGAACTTCTGAATTATTCCAATATATGACCAAGAATAGCATAGCAGATCTTATAGAATTTGATCTTGAAATCAAGAGAACTATTCGCTTATATGCAGGAGAGAGCGCATAGCATTGGATTTGATAAACTAAGCATCGCTAATTTAATTTAAAGGGGAAGAAGAGGACAATCCAATATCATTAGACTTGAAATTCAGGTAGCTAATTCTCAAATTTAGCTTAATTTGATTCAGATGGTGCAACGGTTTGTCTATTCTCACTTAGAGGTAAGGCTGAACAATGGCTTAACTTGCTTCCTAGAGGATTGATTACTACATAGGAAGATTTAGTTAAGAAATTTCTAGGGAAATACTTTCCATCAATTAAGAAGACTAAATTCAGGAACGGCATATCATCATATACTTGATTAATGGAGAAACAATGTATGACACTTGGGAAAGGTTTAACCACATCATGGTTTACCCCTATGTAAGCATATTCAAACCTCTTATAATAGTATCAATTATCCTACCAAGCAGATGATCAATGCCACAACTAGAGGCACTCTAAGTGCTAATATACCAAATAAGGCCCAAAAGCTAATAGAAGGCATGGCCATGAATAACTCCTAGTAGGATAATGTGAGACTCAAGGTGAAGGTATCTAGAAATTTTGAAGTTGATTCAGTTACTACTTTGATAGCTTAAGTGGATAATATAAGTAAGAAGATTGAAGGACTGATGAAATTAGCAAATGTAGTGCAAGATGAGACACTAACTAACCCAAAAGAGGTTAATTTTCTTACTAATAGACTGCAAAATAACCCTTTTAGTAACACTTACTATTTAGGTTAGAGAAACTACCCCAATTTCTCATGGGGAAGGTAACAACAAGAATAGAACAAGAATATCCAAGCTTAGAATAGAAACCTTAACCTGGAGGAGTTGCTAAACAGGTAAATCAGTAGCTTAAATGCTATATTTCAAGCCCCTAAAGCTACAATTAAAAATACAAAAGCATTACTCAAAAATTTAGAAAATCAGTTAGGATAGTTAAATAGAATGGTTACAGAAAGGCAACAAAGAAGCTTGCCCAAAAATACTAAACCCAATCCTAGACTTATGGGATTTGAACAAAATTGAGGCAAGGATGAAGTTATCGAGACACTAATGCTAAATAATAACGTTTCTTAAGAGGCAACGTAAGTTATTTTGTTTGAATTTCTTTGAGTAATTGTTGTTTCGAACTTTATTATTTTAGTCAATTTCAATTGTCTTGTTAGTATTTTAAATAACTGTTAGTATGTTTTCCTACATGAATGATTTTCGATTTTGATGAAGCAATCAATTATTAAGTTGTCAAGTCATTTTTACCTTTGAAAACAAATCATTCTTCTGAATAATTTGTATTTTGATTAAACTTTCATATTTGGCAATTTAATTTGTCACATTTTTTTATTGTTCAAAAAGTGTTTTCAAGTGAAGAAATAAAGTAATTCGCAAATTAATGCTTTTAATAGTTAGAGGGTAACACAACCCATGTTCATGACCACGAACATGGCCGTATTCCTCTTGTAAATAAAACAAAGCAAAGGAAGTTAGAAAATTAAAAGACAAGAAGAATATGGCCAAGATCACACTTGTAATCCTTGCCTGTGATCATGCTTAAGGGTAAGCTAACGTGTCAGGATTAGAAACATAGCTACAATGATGCTAGTGTTTCTACCTATGTACTTTCCCTGATTCAAAAATCATGGGTAATTTCTTTTCCTTTCATTTTAAACTCTCACTCTCTCAAACATTACATTCTCTTACACTCTTACTACAAATCTGACTATCCCTAAAGTCTTATTGCAATTTTTGCTAAAATAAATAAATCTAAGGTATGTAGAACTCAATCTCTACTTAGTTTTATTGTTTCACTTATTTATTTTTAGAGAAATCATATTTTTTAGTTAGGGTTTAATTTAATGATAAGAGATTCGTATGTATGATGATCTTTAGTTTTAGGAGTGAATTTTAGAAGTATATGTGATGCAAATTATTGCTTTTACATTGTTGGTGAAAAATCTATCCTAAAAGTGTGATCTTGAAGTAGGAATGAAGAAGAACATATAGAGAGTGCATTATCAAAAAGATGAAGAGGAGTTGTTTTTTATTTATTCTTGCTCATTGATGATAAATCTATGTAGTTTATGTTGATAGGGATTTTCATCCTAAGGTGTTGGAGACCTTTAGGCAACTTAAGGGAGCTAACACTCAACCTCTTGGGCCTAGTATCTAACCTCCCTCATTAGCTTCAAAACCTCCTTAAGGAATTGGTGGTTTGGGTAATGGATAAGGTCAAATAAGAGCTATACACATGAAAAGAGATTGAGTGGCTTCAAATAGGTCAAAAAAGAAGTAAGGAGTTCAAATTCAAACATAGGCACGAGCAGTTAGGAATTATTACACAAATAACCATCCATAACCCGCCAATAATTGACCCTCATTCTAGAAATTTAAGGGATGGTCAATAATTCAAATTCCCCAAGTGGAGATATTTAAGGCAATAGTTGCAAGACGGCTACCAGCCACCATCTCTAAATAGAGGTCAATAAATTGCACTAAGCTACTTCCTTCCTACTTGAATCTAAATACTTTACTATCCACCTTTTTATACACTTCTTGATCTAAATCGTACTTAAGCGTCAGAGTAGCTATGTTGGAGTTGCCCTAACACCCCTTATAGCCTAATTTGTTCTATTTTGTAGGTTTGGAATTAATTGAGCAAACCAACTTTTCTTTCACCCAAATTTAACTATCAATAGTTTTTACACTATTTGTTCTTACCCAACATGGTTACTAGTTGAGTGTATACCGCTCTAATATGCAAGTGCATCTGGTGAAGTTACAGTATAGATCAAACGGATGTTGAGTCCAAGTGTTGATCCTATGAAGAACCAATTATGTGAGTATATCTAATAATTTTTAGTAGTGATACCCTTTAATTATTCAATTACCTAACTTCTAGCAATAAAAGATTCAATAGAATAAATTAAAGACAAAAAGTAAAGGTTGCAATAAAATAAAAGATTAAACTAAAAGCTAGGGGAATAAATTAAAACAATTAACTAATAATAAAATAAAATAAAATAAAAAAACTAAATGACTTAATGGCATAATAACTTAATAACATAAATCAATTAAGAAATGACATTTTCTGTAATAAATCCTTATTGTTGTACACTACGTAGTTTTAGGGGATTATTCAATCTCAATCGCTATATTGGATAGTGGAGCTTCCTAATCCTAATCCTATTCCTATGCAAATTAGATTCTAAATTAGCTAAACTCGTGTCTTTAGCTAATTCCTAACCTTGAATTCCCCTCTACCCAAATCACTTCTAAATAAAGCATTATATAATCGTATTAAGAACTTGGATCCCTCCATTAGGTTGCCTTAATCTAGAAAGATTGAATACCTAATCTCTTAGCACACTCAATTTGATATGGATCACAATCTATTCTAATTACACTTATATGTTCATTGCAAGACTCGCGGCTTTACAGTAAACTCAAACATTAAGCTAATAACTCAAGTAAATATTAATCTAATGACAATAAGAATGGAATAATTAGATCACAATAAGCAAAATCATAGAGTGAATTTCATAAATAAAAATCACCCTTTGAACATAGGTTTCAGCAATTATTTACTAAATATTAAAAGAAAGATGGGAAAACTAGAAAGAAAAGAGAAGAATAGAGAAGCCCCCTTGGTAATTCTAAAAGCTACAAAATAATAATCAAGGGACTTTCCCTATAACCCTAGACCTAAGTGTTTATTTATAAGGAATGGACCTAAGATTACGAAGAAAACTTAAGAAAAGTATAAGATTTGGAAATCACTATAACTCTACGCCTAATGTATATGGCCGTAAAGCTTGGGTGTGTATGCAAAAACTTCAATTTTCAATAAAAATTCACGATGAGAGTATCGTGGGTAAGGAACACAAGTATGGTCCTAGATCATGATTTGTATTGGGCATTTGTTCCTTGCTTAGAGCTACTCTGCTTCACTTCTTGATCCATGCTTTTGCAACAATAAAGCTTAAACTTGCATAAGAATCCTTCATAAAGTGCTATATATGTCCCTAAAGACAATAATTAAGCAAATTAAGCTCAAAATAACATAAAATTAATAAGAATAAAGTCTAAATCAACACAACATTATAATAGAAAATATATGATAATTTCATGTCATCAAATTGCCTCACACTTAAGCTTTTGCTTATCTCAAGTAAAAAAATCAAAATCAAAGAAAATGTCTTAAGAACAAGATAATTGACTATAAGCTTAGAAAAATGCACCCTTAGAATTTAATTACTTAGCAAAAATTCTTTTTGAATCTGATGGATTGCTGACCTTAAGACCTATCACCCAAGCCCAACTTAGAGCCTTATAAGGTCTTGTTAGGAGGACTTAACTATCTCAGCTTGACCTTAAGGAGCTTCAGTATCAGGACGATAATCTACTAAACTCTTTGAGCACCTAACTTAGACATACTCTACTCTACTTAGTCTACTATCCAAATGCCAGCCTACTAAGTGCCGAGGCTTAGGTTCCTATATGCTAACTCTCCTATCTTACCCTACTGAGCTTTGACCTCATCCAATCACCTAGGTAACCTTCAATATGAATCAATAGGAGTAACCCAAGCACCAACATAACTTAACCATAATGCCCTAAGATTCAAAACGTAAACCTACTGATAGGCTACCACATGTCTCCTACTTTTCTAACATTTGTACTATATTCCTTTTTGTCCTTTGTCATATTTATCCTTTTTACCTTACTAGGAATTTTCTTCTTACATTATCCTTTATATAATTTTCCATTATTATATTATTACCTTAAAAGACTTGCTATAAATAGTCCTTTTTACTGTAACTACAATCATATTACTCAAGATAGTAATGAATATTCCTCTTGTTCTTCTTACAAGACACCATTCTCCAAGTACATCCTTCTATACTCTTATCTAATCATGTTTGTAGCTCAAAATTAGTGGTGAGTAGACCTTAGCTTCTGCTTATGAGTCATATCAAGTGAGGGTTGAGTTGCATCGTGTTCGTTGGTGTGTCATAACTGACGAGCAACTTCATGAAAGCTACTATATGTTGCCGACTTACTTCTTCTTCTTTAACATCTCGAAGGACCCACTAGTTACCTTCCTGTACAATAAGCCCTAGTGATTAACTCATCTCCTAATCACATCATATAATCCTGGTATTGAAGCTTGAGGTTTCGACTAATAGCTAAGTGTTTGTAGCGTTTTATTTTAGTAGCCCATTACACATTTTATGTACTCTGTTTTTCCATTGCGAAATAGAGCAAGTGTTGAGGTTATTGAAGTCTATGAAGTGTTTGGTAGTCTTGTATTGAATCTTTTGTTGGGTTGTATGAGTATGGAAACCTTGTTAGAGAATGTCAAGCCCTAGTGTACAAAGAGAGATAGGTAGTGTTGAGAGTGATGCTTAGAGTAATGCTCTTGGTCGAGGACGCATTGAGTAACAAACCTTATGAACTATAGATGAACAAATACAAAATCTTACTACTATTGTAGCTAACTTAACCGTAACTGTGAAATGGTTGATGGAAGCCCAACCTCTAAAAGGAAGCGCTAAATGAAGATAGGGTATGTAAGATAGGCCAAGAGGCCAAGGTGTGGAAATTTGAGCTCCCAGTACTATTAATGCACCACCAATATGACCTATTCATGCTAAAGGACTCGCATGACAAAGACTTAAGCTAGGAGAAGTTAAGGACATGAAAGATGCTAGAGATGAGGATGAGCAATTCCCTATGTTTAAAGAGTGCGAACTTCGAGCTCCTAGAAGGACTAAGCACATTAAGGTGCAAGTTTCGAGCTTCTTTAGATCTGGTGATGGTAATGAGTTATTGGATTAGGAAGAGAAGATTGAAAAGATTTTTTACTTCTATGACTATGAAAACTCAATGCATATCCATATAATAGCCTTAGAATTTTCTCAGTATGCAGTGATGTGGTAAAGGAAATTATAAACCACACATCAGCAAGCCCAAAGTAAATCCAAACTTAGAACAAGATGAAGCAAGTTTTGAGGATTAGATCTGTTCCAAAACGCTATGAGCAAAATACTTTCCAATACCTCCAAGAACTTAAGTATGGTAGCAAGATCGGACACATAGTAAAAGTTTAGAGGATTGAGATTTTAAACTAGACCATACGTATTATCCAACATATAAAATGGTAGATGCAAAATTTGCTTAACCGAGCACTGAGTAGCCAACTTAGCTTACTAAGCAAAATTGGTATGCCAAGCAAACTTAGACATGACTAAGCCCATTATAGTTTTAAGGTCCACCGCAAGCTCAAGTGTCAAGTAGACCTGATGATGGTTGAGGTCAAAATAAAGTTGAGGAACCAGAGGTCAAGAAGGACCAAGGTTAGAGGTTAGGATGGACGACCTAAGAAATCAAGTGTTTGAAGTGCCTTGGTGTTGGATATGTGGCTAATCAATGTCTAAATCGATGTATCATGACTATTAAGGGAGACAAGCCCCAATTTAAAGTAGAAAGTGCCAGCGAAGGTGAGGAGGAAGGGGAAGCTAAATAGTTTTTTTATGAGTTCTATGAGACCTGAAGACCCGAAGACCCTTACCCGATCCAAGTAGGGGGGAGCAATATCTCAATATGGTTGTTCAAACAGTTCTCAATACGAGTGTTATAAGGGAAGATGAGTAACGGGAGAACCTCTTTCACACTAATTGTCAAGTGAGCAAAAGCATATGTGCTTTAATCATTGATGGGGGAAGTTGTACTAACATTGTAGCATAAGGAGTAGTGAAGACCTTAAAGTTATCTACCTATCATCATCCCAGACCTTATAAGATCCATTAGCTAAATGAGAAAGGTGGACTCCAGGTCATTGAATAAGCAAAGGTATCGATCTCCATTGGGGAAAGGTATAAGGATGAGATATTAAGTGACATTCTACTATTGTGTGCTTTGCACATACTATTAGGCCGACCATGGCTCTTTGACCTTAAGGTACTTCACGATGGATATAAGAACACCTATATGTTCTAAAAGGATGGGAAGAAAGTTATATTAACCCCAATAAGCCCGAAAGAAGTCCAAGAATCCTAGGAGAAAATTTCTACATCATTGTAGAGGAAGTCCTTAGTGATTTCCCATGCCCAATTTTCTAGGGATGTTGAGAAAGAAGAGTTTGTATTCCTACTGGTCAAAAGATTACTTGAGTTAAAAGAAGCAGGAACATTACCGGCTAAGGTGCAAACCTGGCTCTAAAAATATGCCAACCTATTTCCAATTGAGCTGTCAAGAGGCTTACCCCCTTGTTAGAGGTATAGAGCATTACATCAACCTCTAGCTTGGAGGTGCTCTGCCTAACCGACCTATTTATAGGCTCAATCCTAAGCAAGTAACTAAACTGACGAAACAAGTTGATGTGTTAATTGAGCATAGGTAAGTTAGGGAGAGCATGAGCCCCTATGCCATTCTAACTGTCCTAGTGCTGAAGAAGGATAGCTTATGGAGAATTTGCATCGATAGCCAAGCTATCAATAAGATTACCATCAAGTATTGATATCTAATTCCTTGATTGGACAATATGTTATATGAGTTGTACGGTGCATGGATATTCTCTAAGGTTGATTTGAAGAGTGGTTACCACCAAATCAGAATGAGATTGGGAGATGAGTGGAAAACTGTTTTCAAAACAAAGGACAATCTATTTAAGTGGTTGGTGATGCCATTTAGACTTTCAAACGCACCAAGCACCTTTATGTGGCTTATGAATCATGTTTTTAGGTCCTTGATAGGAAAGTGTGTTGTGGTCTGTTTTGATAACGTCTTAGTATATGGTGCTGACCTTAATTCTCATGTTAAGCACTTAAGATCAGTATTTGATATTCTCCGAGCTGAACAATTGTTTGGCTATTTGAAGAAATGCATGTTATATCAAAATGAGGTTGTATTCCTCGAATATGTTGTGTCTAGTGGAGCTATTAAAGTTAATGATGAGAAAGTCTGAGCTATTTTAAAATGGCCAACACTGACCTATGCAATAGATGTAAGAAGTTTCCATGGTTTAGCTTCGTTCTATAAAATATTCATTTGGAACTTTAATTCCATAGCAGCCCCATTAACTAAGCTGATTAGGAAGAGCTTTGAATTCAAATGGTTAGAGAAAGCTCAGAAAAGTTTTGATGAGATTAAATTTAAGTTGACTTCTACCCTAGCACTTGTGCTACTAGACTTTAAGAAAGTCTTTAAATTAGTGTGTAACGCTTCAGGAATAGGTATTGGTGATGTCCTTATGCAAGAACACCGACCTGTTGCATTTTTTGATGAGAAGCTCAAAGGTGCTACTCTAAATTATTCATCATATGACAAGGAGTTTTATGCATTTATTCAAGCTTTTCAAAACTGGCAACATTACTTGCTATCAAGAGAGTTTATAATCTACACGGACCATGAGTCCTTAAAACACCTCTGATGCCAACAAAAACTCTCCTGACATCATGCTAAATGGGTTAAGTTCTTGGAAACATTTTGCTATGTCATTAAGTACAAGAAATGAAGTGCAAACACTATAGCCGATGCCCTTTCTTGCCGATATGTCCTTATTACATATCTATAAGCTAAAGTACTTAGGTTTAGTACTTTACCTGATTAATATGAACATGATCCATACTTTAGACCCCTTGTGGCCAAGTGCAATGGTAGAGGAGTAGTGGATGGATTGTACTTAAGTTAAGGATTCTTGATGAAGGGGAAACAAATCTGTATGTCAAGCAATTGTACTAAGTAATTACTTATACGGGAAGCCTATGTTCGGGGCATAGCTAGCCATTTTGGTGAAAAGAGAACTGCCTAGCTATTGAAAGAACATTTCTATTAGCCTAGGATGATCAAGGATGTATACAAGCTTCTTGAACATTGCAAGGTATGTAAGCGAACCAAAGGAAGAAAGGACCTATACGAGTAATATATACCTTTGCCCATACCTGAACGGCCATAGACTGATCTAAGTATAGATTTCATGCTTTGCCTATCCAAAACACCTCGAAAACATGATTCTATTATGGTGGTGGTCAATCAGTTCAACAAAATAAGTCATTTCATCCCTTCCAACAAAAGTAATGATGCTTTATTTGTTATTAACCTCTTTCTACATGAAATTGTATGGCTATATGGCATTCCAAGGAGTATTGTCTAAGATCATGACTCGAAGTTTAGGAGCTTCTTCTAGTGAACACTATAGAAAAAGCTCGACACTAAAGTTATGTTTAGCACTTCTGGCCATTCGCAAATAGATGGCCAAATAGAGGTTGTAAACAAAACATTAGGTAACCTACTTCAAGTTTTGATTTGCAAGAATCTACACTATTGGGACTTATGCCTATCGATCATTGACTTTGCTTACAACCACTCTAACCATAGCTTGATAGGAAAGTCAACTTTCAAGGTCATTTACAGACTTAATCCAAACTTACCACTGCATATGATCATCAACTAAACCTCTAAAGGAGAAAGTTAGCTTTGTCTGTAGCATAACGAGGAATTCTAGAGACTACATCAAAAAGTTATCGAGTAGTTAGCCAAAATGGTTACTCAACAGTGAGAGCAAGGGAATAGAAGATGAACACATGTCATTTATAACCCTGGAGACCTTGTTTGGGTTCATTTCAGTAAGGAATGATTCCTAGGATGAAGGACAAGTAAGCTCTCCCCCATATTAGATAGCCCCTTCAAAGTCCTATGGAGGATAAATGACAACGCTTATGAACTAGAGTTGCCTGAAGGCTATGGAGTATCTCTTACCTTCAATGTATCCTATCTAATGCCTTATGTCTTGGAAGAAGAATATAACCAAGATTTGAGGGAAATTTTTCAATAAACACCACCCCCCCCCCCCCCCCCCCTCTCCGAGGAGCTAATAAACTATTAACCTTAAGACCTATTACCCAAGCTTAACTCAGAGGCTTACAAAGTCTCATTATGAGGACTCAGCCATCTTAACTCAACCTTAATGAGCTTCAATATCAGGACAACAGTGTACTAAACTCTTTAAGCGCCCAGCTCGAACATACTTTGCTCTACTTAGTCCACTATCTATATGTCAACTTACCAAATGCCTAGGCCGAAGTCCTTGTACACTAAACTCTCCTATCCCACCCTGTCAAACTTTGACCTCATCTGATGACCTTAGTAACCTTCAATACGAATCAGCAAGAGCAACCTAAACACTAGCATAACTTGGCCAAAATGCCCCAAGATTCCAAAACGCGAACCCATTGATAGGTTGCCACCTATCCTCTACTTTTCTAACATTTATACTATATTCCTTTTTATCCTTTATCATATTTACCCCTTTTTGCTTATACTAATAACCTTCTTCTTACATTATCCTTTATGTAATTTTTCATTATTGTATTGTTGTCTTAAAGGACTTACTATAAATAGTCCTTTTTACTGTAGCCGCAACGATATTATTTTAAATAGTAATGAATATTCCTCTTGTTATTCTTGCAAGACACCATTTTCCAAGTACATCCTTCTATGCTCTTATCTAATCTTGTTCATAGCTTAAGATTGGTGGTGTGTAGACCTTAGCTTTTGCTTATAAGTCATATCAAGTAAGGGTTGAGTCGTATCGTGTTCATTAGTGCATCATATCTGGTGAGTAGCTTCATGAAAGCTAATGTGTGTTGCCAACCCACTTTTTCTTCTTTGATATCTCAAAGGATCTACCGGTTACCTTCACCTACAGTAAGCCCTAGTAATCAACTCAACTCCTAAGCACATCATAATCACCCTTGTTCCTTAACTTCACAAGGCTTATAGAATACTTAAATAGTAATGAATTGATAACTACTGAATTTTAGTGATCAATATAAATGATTCAAAGTTAGACACAATGCTAAAGTAGAAACTAAACTAGAGAATAAAACAAACATAAACTAATCAATAAAATGTTATAAGGATTTCCTCACTCTAACTCAAGCGAAGTGAAATATTTCTTAATTATTTTTAACTTGACAAACTAGATTAGATGCATATTACATCAATTCATCATTTGATCGTCTATTTACTTCTATCAATTTTCGTTAAGAGGCTTATCAATTTAAAATGACTTTCCTTATTGACGCACAATTAGCTATAGGAAAGTACCTCGCACTTATGAGGGGCTGAGGCCAATCCCTACTAACTTAGCTCTTTTCATCACTTTAGCAGTTGTTAGCATAAAAGCACCTTACTTTTTTGAAGGACTAAGGTCAATCCTTACCAAATTTAATTTAATTTTTTTTTTCTAATTAGCAATGGGAAAGAGTCATGCTTTTTAAGAGGACTAAGGTCAATCCATACCAATCCTTAGCAATTATTTTATCAATTCAATTATTTAATTTATACCTTTAACTACTTTGATATTTCAAAGGACAATTCTCCTTTGTTCATCTAATGTAAAAAATTTTGAAAAAGAAGGGTAGATGACTATCCTCTAGGATCAAGCTTAGAAATCAAAATAACTACTCCTTAACCTACTCATATCTATCCTAATCCTAAGTCTAAGTTTAAGCTTAAGTGATGGGGAACTTTAAATCCTAAAGATTTAATCACTCAAATTTAGCAAAGTATTCTAAATTCATAAATTATGTAGGTAAATTCGAAAAAATTCTATGCTTGCTTATGTATATAGGGGATTGCAAGTTTTTAAAATTTTTGAAAAATTTTGACAAAAGCTTAAGCAAATATATAATAGCATATATAATCTATCATTTCCCCTCACTTAAGTTGGACATTATCCTCAATGTACATGATCATGAAAATCAAAATTCCAATAGGAGATAATAAAAATAACAATAAAGAAAAAGAAAAGAAACTAGGACTTTCCCAATTTCATTGTTGGATTCTTTCATAAAGATTGAAGTCCAAAAGCTGATTTCCATCGAACTATTAAGCATGCAGTTTTCTTTTTGCATCAAAACGAATTAACTAAAGAAAAAGAAAAGAAAAAGTTAATGAAGAAAAATTAACTAAAATTACTACCAATTCAAGTATCTAAAAAGTTAGCATCCTATAGTCTTACAAATCAACAAAAGATAAAGTAGTCAGAAAGGCAAATAAAAAGTTAGTTAGTTAATACAGTCATCCAAAATATCAAATCAAATAAACCAAGTGTTTTTTAAAAAAATGAAAAAGAGATCATTCTTATTCCTCCTTCTCTTCAATCTCATCTCTAGTGGATTCTTTTTCAAAGTTTGGCTCAAGCATTAGTGATGGTAGTGGTTAAATTCTCAAGTGACTCATGATTGCCTCCTCCTACATTAAGCTTACTCTACCTTATATTTTATGCTTTACTGCTTCTTGAATAACTTTCTCATAAATTCTTAAAAGTGGCAATCACTAAGGAAGAAGGAGCTCACGACCTAGAAGATGATGAGGTAGCCTCACTAGTCAGTTCAAGTAGTACTTTTGGTGCTGGTGGAAGTTGCATGGATTTGATCGAATCGGTGTGAGAGGAACAAGGGCTTTCATCCTTCGCATGCATACCTCATTATGAAGGCTAGGTAAGTTTCTCACCAAGCAAGTTATGAAGGGACCTACAATGATATACTTAGACTACCCTTCAGTAGAATGGTTTCTCATGAATCAAGCCATCCTAAGTCCTAAATTAAGAGGCAGTGGTTAGTAATATTATATAAGTACAGAATGTTTCTTTCAATGACCACTCCCTAATTGTTGCCTCTACTAGTGAAGTTTCTAACCAACACATAATGTATTAGCCTAATAGCAAGGTCAACCAAATTGGATGCTTTAGGCTTTCTAGGGTTATAAACTCCTCTATCCCTAGTCAGATCACTCCATACAAAAGACTTAGACATACACTAGGATAGTTCATGTAAAAGGTCCATATATTCTTGCATCATAATATAAATAACAGAATAAATCCCCATATAGACACCAAAATCATCAATAGGCATGGTGACCTCATGATTACATCATCTAAAATGAATAGTTCTTTATCAACCTTGAGAGAGGTTGTCAATACCAAACCTAAAGGTACTAAGAAACTCTAGAGTGAGTTCTTTGTATACAGGCTCATTGATAGTCAACAACTGATCAATTAATTGCCTAACTCTAGCTTCATAGCTAACTTATGCTACTACCTACCAATTAATATATATGAACTCATCGAACTCCTCTTTAGAAAGGAGCTTGAACCTTTTGCACTACCAATCATGTTGGAATATGAGTTGAAGGGATTGTAGAATGGCACTAAAGTTTTTACAAGCAGCATATTTAACTTTTGGCATTATTTGAAACAAAAAACAAAAGAGAAGTTTAAATGTGATAACAAGAATAATTCAAGATACAATGTTAATCCAAGAATTTAACCATAACAATCATACCTATTTCAGTGCTAGTTAATACTCTAAGTAATTAAGGTAATGAATAATTCAAAAAGATTGCATCACATCATGCTAAAATTGCTAAAATCATAAATTAACATATCTATAAGATAGTTCAAAACCAAATCCTATGAGCTTTAGCAATCATGCCTAATCCTTATAAGCTTTAGCATTAACTTTGAAAATTCTCAAGATTTTGGTTCAATAGCTAAACTAATCAACCTTATTATATTGAAATATTAGGTTCTTTAGTCCTTAACTAATAAAATTATAGGTTACTAATTTTTTTATTTTGATTCAAACCTATAATTTTATCATCTAAATTAGCATTAACACTAGTATTCAATATAACTTTCGTTAGAAACTTTTTTTTCATGTTTCAACATTCATGTGCAACTCAATTCTATGTGAGTACTTAGCATAAAAATTACGTGTATAGTGCACATAAACATCAATTATTCAAGTTTCTACTTCATCATGAATCAAACTTATCATTGTGCAAAATAACATCAAATTTGTTATTTCCCTCACTTTCTTTGTCTTTCTTTCTCTTACTATCACTTTTGCTCTCTTTCTTACCCTTTTCTTTCATCTCCCTTCACCCAATCTTTACAAAGCATGGATTTTTCTCAAAGTTTATAGTAGATAATCAATAAATAATACATCACATTATATTATCTACACTAGATCACTCTTAGAAATCAATATTTTCATACATGCACATAAAAGTTTTCCTCTTGAAAACCTAATTAAAAATTGAATTTTTATCTATTCTATTAACAAATCTAAGAAAATAACAATGTAAAGTTGATATATGCACCTCGAATTTATTGTTTTCATACTTAGATTGAGGACTTTATAAGTGATTGAAGTGAGTGTAGAGAGAGAATAGAGAGATATAATACCCATACTTTTTTAATCCAGTGTCGACCATGGGTAAGGACCATGACCATGGAGTGTGGCCATGCTCCTTCCCTTCATGTCGCATTGAAGTTGTTTGTACACAGTCACATCCTAACTTAGCCCTAAATGTAACACCCGTAACTAACCTGCTTTGAGAACAAAGAACAAGACTAGTTGCACAAAATAAGTTAGTCATAAAAATATCACACTTAGAGTAGAGCTAGTAATGCAAAGTAGAGCTGAACTAGCAAAGTAAAGCAGAACTAATAGAGTAAAGCAAGTCTTCCACATTGGTATAGCTCATAAACAGGTCTTCTATGCATGAGGAGCTCACGAACAAGTCTCTAACATAGCCTAGAACTTGGTAATTAGTTAGCTTAATCCCCTGTACCATATCACCCCCTCTCCCATGGAGAAGTTTCGACCCAAAACTTAGTAAAGGGTAGCTCCAAATCCCATAAGGATCAAATACCAACCTGCAAAAACAAAATATAAACATAGAAAAGTACTCAAGCTCCTCCACTAATGTCAGCATTAGCTAATGCTCCTTCTATTCGTCATGAACCCGATCAATCAAACTCTTCCTTAAGTATCATTCCTTCCATTCATCATGTATTCAGTCAACTTCACTCAAGTAGCCCTAACAACTATCATTCAAGGAGAACAACACAACATTTGGCTCAAACATTGTATCATGAGCTCGAAGAATTTGAACATGTAAGATCTCAAATTGTTTTTCTACCTCAAGTAGTTTTAAAGGTTAATACCCTTCTATTGTTGGCCTTACCACATCATCCTCAATAACTATTACCTCTTCCACTTCCTTACAATTCAACTCCTCTTATCCTTCCTTATCCACTTCCTTCTGATCCCCAACTCCTACTTCCTTTCATTCTATTTCCTCTCCTTTAGTATTCTTTGAATGAGTATGCCTTTATTGCCTTCTTTCTTCTCTAATCTCCTTAAGCTCAGCAAGTATAATCTCTAATTGTTCCTACACACTAAAGAAGCTAGCTTCATAGGTGGATTTTCTCTCATACAATTTGTCTTGATAATCTCAGGGCATGAATTTTCTTCACATCAAATGTCTTATCTCTTCCCATATAATAACTTCAAGATTCCCACCCTCAATTCTTCGAGCTATCATGTCCTTCCACTAAGTTACCACAAAGCCACTCAACAAGCTCCTAACCAACCTTACTTTTTTATACTTCAGATAAGAATAATTTTCAAAAACTTGATTAAATTGAAATTCCTAGTTCAAATATTCATCCAGAGTGCTATATCCATCAAATTTTGGTAATTTCAATATTCTTGATCTCAAATCTTCATTATTATAGCCATGACCGTATCGGACAATATAAGCCATGTTAAATACTTAATAATTTAATAATACCTCGACTTGTAGTATAAACACAGTAGCTTAGCCTATTCTATTCTTTCATACACACTCGATAACAAACACCCAAACAACTAACTACATGCAATATCTACTAATCATTTCAGCTCAATGCAAGTGTAATTTATGAAACTCGATTGCAAACACAATTTAAGACAGTTCAGTAATTAAACAAAAGTACAACCCACTTCAGCTCATCACTCACTTGGAGTGACACGTGTTTAGCCTGCACTCCAATCACCTATCAACTCCACCACATACATTAGATAATAGCTTGGTACATGAGCATGGAACTTCCTTGCACTACTCGCACCATGTGACCTTAATTCACTACACTAAAACACATGTAATAGCTTAGATACACTAACTTAGATTAGTACAATTCACATATTCAAAACTTAAGTTTCCAACTAAATTCACAACTATAACAAGCAAAGTTGCACGCACAATAGCTCAAAGGCTTGAATTACAGTAGTTAGCTTGGTGCTCCACTTCACTTTGGGACAATGACAACTCGCGAATACAATATGGTGTAGTAAAAGTCTTCAACACTCTAATAACCACTCGACACTTTAGTTCAACCCCACTCGCATACATTGCAGCTTAAACAAAGCTTGTTGACAATTCAACACAGCTAGTAGCTTAGCACAACCCCAAGCTCAACAAAAGTTGTTTGGCTTAGAAATTTCAAAAAGAGTAGCATGACAGTTCAATACTATATAAAATAATCCTACTACTTTATTCATAACCCACAAGTCTGATCGACACTAAACTCAAACACTACACTATTAAATTTAGTTTAGCAAGTTAACATATAATCACACAGTATAGTAGTAATTCATGATAGAACAATATCTGCGGTGTCTCTTTAATGATAGTTTAGTAACACAGCTTGATAAGATTAGGAGTACAACAATTCAAATGTTGACAACTTGAGAGCCCAACGAAGGCTAGGGATGAAGCAACTCAACTATGCAATTAAACTAAATAGCACCTTTCTGGTTTTCATCATCTCGGACACTTCATAAGTTTTCTAACACAGGTGTACAAGTTAGCTTGGTTAAGTAATTATGATAGTTTGACACTTAGATGCGCACAACAATACAACTTACCACTTAAGTAAAGCACTTGGCTGATGAGGGAAACGTAGCTGAAAACAAACAAGGTCAATCACTAGGGTAAGTACGAGCTTGCAAAAAGCTCAAAAAAGTGATGGAAAGGTATGAAAAACAATAAGAAAAGTAAAACATAAGCAAACCTACAAATACTTCCATAGGATATGACATACTAATGAAACTTCTAAGGACTCATGGTATAACTTGCTATAACGTATAAGGTGGTCTGGTAAGGTTACTCACCACCTAGCCTTGCTTAAGGGATAAGATAAGAGTGATATAAGTAAATAAGTGAATGAGAGCAATGTTCATAAAGAAGTATATTTAATATATTGATGATGATCCTTGCGGCTATACGTATAGTAGGTATTCCTATCAAAAAAACTAGGGCAACTTACCTAAAAATGGAAAAGACTAAAAAGATTATTATTTAAAAGAAGTAACGTATAAGGAATAATGAGGGTACAATTGAAAATACAATAAAATGAGCATCTTGTATGGAGGATTCTATCACATGGTTGCTAGGATACATGGCTCATTATGGGTGGATGGTTTTTTGGTAAAAAAGACAATTCTATATGATCAGCTTAGTTTCTACCAAGTCGAGGTGCTGAGCAAAGGTGGTAGGTCATCTATGACGAGCCAAACAGATAATTCTTCTAAGGCAAATTCACGTCGGATACTTTTAGTATGGCCTTGATTAAGGTCGGTTGAGATGATGGTTAGATTAGCTAAGCTGACGTTCAAGTGCAGTTTAGGCCAGCAGTTGAAGATAAATGATGAGTGCAAAAGGATTTAATTCAGCTAAGGCAATAGGTTAGTAGATTGCAGTAGCTCAAACTCCTTGGTGGTGGGTCTTAAAGAAAGAATTTGCATAGCCATGCTTTCCAACCCTCAAGCTTGAGCATATGTCAAGAGTCTAGTGGTCTGATTTTTATCATCCCCGCTAAGCTGATTGGGATTTCTTAATCTTCATTTAAGTTCCCCTTAGGTTGATAAGGGCTAAAGTTGGCAACACTAAATACGTTTGACACTCAAAAGTCTTCTAGAAGCTCAAGTTAGCATGCATTGTCATTGATCTTCTAAAGTATTCTAAACAATCCTTTAGCTTAGCCAGATAGTTTATTCTTCCTCTTATTAGGGAATCTTTCCTTACTCAGGTGTAACCACACTTAATCTTTGAGTTAAAACTACTTAGTCTTCCTTCCTTTACTCTTCTCCCTTATTTTTATGACGGCTCGATCAATTTTGGTAAGTGACTTATTAATAGATTAGCTGGATGGACTAGGCTCAAGTTCTTACTTTTAGAACTTCTAAGTTAATGGGCAACATCGGGGTATGATCAAGGGGTAGTTCGGGGTTAGAACCATAAACTTCAAATGGGGCGTACTTGGTGGTAGCATATACCGTCCTATTATAAGCAAATTCAACCACAAGCAGGTAGACATCCTAGTCAATTAAGTTCTTCCCCATTACAGCTTAAAGTAGTAATCCTAAGGCGTAGTTAACCACCTCAGTTAGGCCATCAATTTGGGCATGGCAAGAGATGTTGAATAGCAATTTGGTTCCCATCCGACACTAGAAGGTTCTCCAGAAATGGCTTAAAAATTTTAGGTCTCAATCCGACACCACACTCCTTGGTACTCCGTGTAAGTGAAATAATTCCTACAAAAAGAAAGAAGCAATAACTAAAGCATCGTTAGTCCTAGTGTAAGGAACAAAATGTGCCATTTTGCTAAACCTATCTATGACAGCCATGATAAAATCTTTACCTCGAGCAGTGTAGGGTAATCCAAAGACAAAGTCCATACTTATGTCAACCTATAATTTGGTTGGAATAGGTAGTAGCATTGCTTTCTCTTGCTCTACTTGGCTCTTTGCTTTCTCATAAATGGCCTATCTCTCAATCACATGATGCAGGTCAGGCTTCATCCTAAGCTTAAAGAATCTATCATTAAATAGCTCATACGTTCTTTGCTCTCCAAAGTGTTTAGAGAGTCCTTTATTGTAGGCTTCTCTCACTAACAACTCTCTCATCGAACTAGTCAGCATACACAACTTATCACCTCTAAACAAATAACCATCCTCTACATGGTACTCATCTACCACTCTTCCCTCTCTATAGTTCTTATATATAGGGCTAAAATGAGTATCATTCTGCTATTGCTCTTTCATGCTAGTAAAACCCAACAATCTAGTTTACAGCTTGATGAGAAGAACTTATTTTCTTGATAGGGCATTAGTAACTACATTGTCCTTGCCTTGCTTGTACTTAATGATAAAGTTAAATCCCTCCAGGAACTCAATCCATCGGGCTTGGCCTTTGGAAAGTTTAGATTGACTCTACAAATACCCTAAGGACTTTTGATTAGTATATATAACAAATTGTTTTGCCAAAAGATAGTGCTACCATACGCGAAGAGCTTGGATCAAGGTCAAAAGTTCTTTGTCATATATAGAATAGTTCAACTATGCTTCCGTGAGCTTTTTGCTATGATAAGCGACAGGTCGGCCTTCTTGCATAAGCAAAGCTTTGATGCCGACACCTGACACATCGCATTCAAGCTCAAATACTCTTTCAATGTCTAGTAAGGCTAAGACTGGGGTGAAGGTCAACCTTGTTTTCACTTCGACAAAGCTCCTATCCTCCTTCTCTCCCCACTTGAACTCTACAATCTTCTTCATAAGTTTAGTTAAAAGCACTACAATGGTATTGAATCCTTGGATAAAGCATCAATAGAACAATGCCAATCCATGAAAACTTCTCACCTTAGCATAGGAGGTTAAGGTCGGCCACTCGACAATAGCTCGTACCTTTTCTTCATCCACTCTCAATCCTCTTCCACCAACCACATAGCTTAAGAAGATCACTTCCTCCTAATAGAAACAACATTTCTTCATGTTTCCAAAAAATCTCTCTGCTCAAAGGACATCAAAAACAGCATGGAGGTGGTCAGTATGCATTTCTAAGTCGGCACTATAGACAAGGATGTCATCAGTGTAGATGACAACAAATTTCCTGATTAGATCTCTCAAAACATGCATTAGCCTCATGAAAGTGCTTAGAGCGTTTGATAACTCGAAAGGCATGAGCATCCAATCATACAAGCTATGGTGATTCTTGATAGCAATCTTCCATTAATCCCCTTGTCTCATTCAAATCTAGTGGTATTCTGACTTCAAATCTATTTTGCTAAATACCTTCACACCATTTAGTTCATCTAACATATCATCTAACCTCAAGATAGGGTATCAGTACTTAATTTTAATCTTGATGATAGCTCTACTGTCTACTCATATACACTAAGTTCCATCCTTCTTTGGCACAAGTAATGTAAGTATAGCATAGGGTCTTAGACTTTCCTTCACATATCCTTTTTCCAGTAGTTCATTAACCTATCTTTAAAGTTCGGCAGCTTGTTCGAGGTTCATTTGATAAGCTAGTTTGTTTAACAGGGCAACATTGTGTATTAAGTCAATGCAATACTCAATGCCTCTAAAACAAGGTAATCCCTCAAGCAACTGTTCTAAGAATAGGTTGGTATACTCTTCTAGTAGTTCTTTAGCCTCCAAGGGTAGTTCACCCTACTCATTCAATTTTAGCAATCATTTGATTAATAAAAAAGTTAGCACATTAGCATTGATGGCTTTTCAAAGTTAGGCTCTACTCAAAACCAGAACCTTCTTTGATCCGTGAGCAAGTTTAGCTTATAACTTGCTAACTTGACTCAACAGCATAAGGTTTAACATAATCTTCCTCCCATCCTTCTCAAATACATATGTATTCCTATAACCGTCATGAATAACCCTTTGATCAAAAAGCTAAGGTTGGCTTAACAGCACATGTAATGCGTACATGGGTAGCATGTCATAAAGAATTTCATCGGAATTGTTTCCAATTGAGATCAGCAACAACATTTGTTGAGTGGCATGTTGTGCTCCCTTCTCGTTCAACCAATGTAACTTATATAGCTTTGGATGTGAAGTAGTTGGCAGCTAAAGATTCTTAACTAAGTTAACAAATGCCACATTAGCATAGCTTCCACCATCCACTATGAGTGTACACACTAGATCATTTACTTTGTAGGTGATGTAGAATAATTTCTCTCTCTACTCCTCCTCGGTAGAGGGTTCTATGCTCTTTGCATGTCGAATAACTAGGGTCAACTTATCCAGGTCCTCTAAAAGTACATCTTCTTCAATCAGGTCAACATTAACATCAATCACATCTCCCACTTCTTTCTCCTTCTTAGGTTCTACATTTGTGCTATCTACTATGATCTTCAAGACATCTCCTTTAATGATCATGGTCCTTCTATTCGAACATTAAGCAGCCATGTGCCCAAATCCTTGGCACTTAAGGTACTTGATCTGGCTAATCTTCCTTCTAAATACTTGCCCCTTCTCATATGTTCTCGTCGGTACATTACCATCAGGTCAGCCCTTCCGTTCAACTCTAATATATACCTTTCTGGTCGACTCAGTACTTAATTGAGCTCGGTAGCTTCCCTAGGTAAGTTAGCTTGATTGACCAGGTCAGCTCATTAGGGATCGAGTTGGTATTTTACTCCTTCTTTGCCTCTCCACTCGCTAGGCTATTCGTATAACCTTATCCATTATAGTGAACTACTAAAGTTCCACAATATCTTGAATGTCATTTCTTGATTCGGTAAAAAATCTTGATATTGTTTGGGCTGATGGCTCATCTACTTCACATCAAATCATAAGCATTTAGAACTTTTTAACATACTCATCAATAGTTCGGCCTCCTTGCCTCAACTCTTAAAACCAAGCAAATGTATCATGTAGATAAGTCTTTGGTACAAACCTATTTCCAAGGATTCTCTTCATCTCAGGCCAAGTATTAACTTCTCTAAATCCTCCTCATCTCCTGATAAGTTAGAAGTTCTTTCATCACATAACGGCATACCCTAAGAACTCAATAGCAATAGTCTTCACCTTCTCTTAATCTTTGACTAGTAATAATCAAAGATATGCTTAACTTTCTCCTCCCAATGTAAATAATTATCTGCACTCCCAGTCCCTTTGAGGCTCAAAATCTAAAGCTTCACTTGCTCGGCAACTTAGGGTGCTCAAGCTCACTCTTCTTCTTCATCATCGTTGATATTTTCCAAGTCAATCCTTTATCATACTCATCCTCATACTCCTCCACCTCGAACTTGTCGTGCTGGGTTCTATCCCTTAATAGGTCAAGCAACTTGCAGAGTGTTCTATATAGCCTCAATAGGGTAATAAGCCATTGTATAAATAGCTTTAGTTAAATTAGCTAAGAGGTTAGCCACTTCATCAAGTCTTTTATCTATATTCTTGGGAGTGCCCTAAGGTTGTCGGCTAGGGTGGACAACACTATTATTAGCATCTCCAATTCAAACATTAACACTTAAATCAGTCATTTTCTTCAACAAACTCAGTAATAACTCAAATCCTAAGAAACAACAAATACAGTTCTTCAAGCCATAAACACAAACACATACTCGTCCTTCATGAAGGTTCAACTGATTTGTGAACACAACAACTCCTCTAAAGAACAATAAACCCAACCGGAACTTGCTTTGTTTTCGAATGTTCAAAATAGGGAAAAACAGAGTATACACAAAAGCAACTACTATACCCCCTTAACTTATGCGAACACTTCAATGAATCTTGACACAACCTCAACACATTATCATAGTAAACACTACTTCAGAAAAACTCAAATGCAACTTACCCAAACAAAACCTCCACTCTAATACCAAGATGACTGAGGAATCGTAGCAAAAATAAACAAGGCCAGTTGCTGGGGTAGGTCCAACTTGTAGAAAGCTCAAAAAAGGTGATGAAAAGGTACAAAAAACAATGAGAAAAGTGTAATACCCCAAGATTTCGAGCCAGTATAATAACCCTAGGATCTGAGCCCCAAAATTTAGGGCATTGGGTAACATTATCCATTTTAGTTCAAACTTTACAATAAAGCTAGAAAAGTTAGACGAAATATCTTAGTAAAGTCAATTTATTCAAACAAGCTATATGAAATGATTAATTTAAGAAAAAGTCAATTTATTGATAAAGTCGATGAACTATTGAAAACGCAAAATTCAAGTTTTTAGCACTCTGAAAATACAAGAACATAATTTAGAAAAATTATAAAAATAAAATAAAATAAAAATAGAACAAAAAACAAGGGCAAATCAAGTCTAGGGCAGTTTATATACCAAACCACAGCCTGATGTGAAGTAGCTTAGTGGTTTGAAGTTTGGTCGTAAGAGAGATAGTTCTAACAAGGAGTGGTGGCCAATTTATGTGAACCAATCTTTTGCTTGCAATTTGTCTAATTTTCTAAAAATATCAAATTATGTTATTTAATTATGAAATTCAGTTCTCTATGATTATCTTATGTTTAGATTAATATAGCAATTTTATTTTAGTTAAATAATTATTAGAAAGATAGGGTCCTTAAGAAAATGTCCTATTTGGGAAAAAATTGAATCAATTTTTATAAATATTAGATGATGTTATTTCAAGCTCAATTTTTTCATATAATACACTTAATATATGTATTTAATTGCAGTAACAAGAATTTTGCAACATAAGCATGTTTATTGTTTTTTATAATTATTTTGGTTAAAACTGCTAGTTTTACCGAATTGTTGAAATATTTAGTTTCTTACTAAATTAATGAATAAGCTCTACATGTTTTGACTTCTTGAGGTTTACACAGATATTTGGAACACTTAATTTTTATCTTACATATAAATTTGTTTATTTTCCCTAATTTTTTGTAATTTCAAGCTAAAACCGCTATTTTCATAAAAATAGATAATAGCTAGTTTAGTGTAATTCACAGTCAATAATTAAACCACATATTTTTTTAAGTCTATAGGATTTTTCGTGGAATTAATCAGGCTTATATACTATTTGTCACATATTTTCCTAATATAAGCTTATATATTGACTTAATATGTAAAATAGTAAATAATACTATTATGATAATTAATAAGATAGTGTAAGATCAATATTTTGGGCATAAAATAGATGTTTAAGTATAGAAAGTATGATTTTTAGGGCCTTTAGTTTAAGACTAAAGCTTATTCAAGTTAAGTACAAAGTTATGATAACATACGGTCGAGTTGGTAGTAAGAAAGGGTATTTTTAGGCTTTTGACAATATTAATTAGTCTAGATTCTTAAGATATCTTAATAGTACTTGAAATAATGATCATGATGATATAAAGTATACCAAAATCGAATAAGGAGTAAGTAAGATACAATGAAATGAAATTTAAAAACACGGTTGTGAGAGCTTCTAAGAGTTTGGGTTAAACCCATTATTGACTTGAAGACTGTGTTTATATTTTCTTAGGCATGATAAGTAAGGAAGGATCACATCAAAAAGCTTAAGATTTTACGCTATTATTAACCCAAGTAAATGGATCTAACTTATACTTAGAGTAAATATATTACCACTCATACACTGTGTGTTGTTTGATGCTATGTTGATTAGATATGTCTATATCTTAGGTAAATTGATTTGTTACTATCGTAGATGCTGATGTAGCGATTTTAAATGATAGTAACTATATCTTGGTTAGATTGTTATGCTCTTATGTTGGGCACTGATGTGGTGTTTACAAATGATTATACTAATTAAGGAAGTTGAGTGATTACTATCCCAATCTTTCGGGTATTCACCTAAGTGAATCCTAAGTGAGATACAGAATTCTGCTAGGGAGAGTTCGGAAACTAGAATCAAATAACTAAGTTGAACAAAACTTAAGGATTGATTGTGTGGAATGATATACTAGAGTGGTTATTGCATATCATGGCGTGGCATTGCATAAAAAGGGCTATATAGGTCAGAATTTTCAGATTGAGGCTTCTAAGTGATCAAGAAAAATCATGACTTTATGAACTCAATTTTTGGAAGCATATAGAATCTCATTACTTAAACATCTTAACTATTTTCATAATATGATTTCGTAAACTACAGTGTATAGTCTAATTTTGTAAAACAAAGTTAGGAGTTCTACTCCTAAGCAACTCCTTGTTGCCTTTTTTTATTTGGTAGACTATAGTATGTAGTCCAATTTGGTTGGGGGTCTTACTCCTAAGCAACTCCTTATTGCCCTAAGTTCTTGGACATTATATCCAGATGCCTAGCTATGTTAACTAACTGGATGAGGATATTAAAAGGCATAAGATATTTGTATTGATGCATGCCATGTACATGAGCATAGAATGTTGCATTGTTAGTAATAAATGCATGGTTAGGCTAATGTATGTGTAAACCTAAACCTATTGATTTTGATTGAAATGTTTCAGTTGTGATATTACCAATATTGTATTGTTGTTATCTACTTTCACTCAACTTCAATAGCTGAGGGGATAAAATGTTTTATCCTCAAGTTAATAGCATTGTAAAGGGCCTAACATAAGGGGGGATGTATATTGAGAGCATAAGTCAAAGCCAACGACTTTTGGTTGGAACTTGTACCAAGTTGGGAATCATACTATTTTGAAGGTGATAAAAGAAAAAGGATGGTTCATGTTGTGATGTAAATATTAGGCTGTACATCTAAGTTGTAAAAAAATGTCCAGCTAACTCCAATGTAGCAACCCCATTGATAATGAGTGATGGTGCATCTTGTGCAATGCTAGGATGTGACAAAAAGTAAAATACAAGTAAGCCCAAGAATAATTCCATAGGATATGACGCATTAATAGAACTTCCAAGGACTTATAGCACAATTCGATATGACACACGAAGTAGTCTAATGAGGTTACTCTCCACTTAGCCTTGCTTAAGGGTTAAGATAAGACCGAGGTCAATAAAAAAGCAAATGAGAGCAATGTTTACAAAGAAGTGTATTCAATATATTGATGATGATCCTTGCAGCTACACATATAGTGGGTACTTACATTAGAAAAACTAAGGCAACCTACTTAAAAATAGAAAGGACTAAAATGGGTATTATCTAAAAGAAGTAATGTACAAGGAATAATAAGGATACAATTGAAAATACAACAAAATAAGCATCTTATATGAAGGATTTTATCACATGGTTACTTGAATACATAACTAATTGTGGGTAGATGGCTTTTTAGTAGAAAAAACAATTTTGTATGATCAATTCGATATCTATCGAGCCAAGGTGTTGAGTAGGGGTGGTAAGTCGGCTATGCCAATCCGAGCAGATAATTCTTGTAAGGCGAATTCACCTTGAACACTTTTTGGATGGCTCGGATTCAAGTTGGCTAAGCTGATGCTCGGATGAGCCGAGCTGATGTTCAAGTGCAATTTAGGTTGGTAGTTGGAGATGAATGATGAGTGTGAGAGGATTCGGTTCCGCTAGGGCAGTAGGTCAGCATATTATAGTAACTTAGACTCCTTGGTGGTAGGTCTTAAAGAAAGAATTTTCTTGGCCATACTTTCCAACCTTCAGGCTAGAGCGCAGGTCAAGAGTCTAGTAGTCTAATTCTTATCACTAGCTATACAATTCTTAAGCATAGCAACTCAATTACGCACTCATGGCCACTTGTTAAGCTTTAAGTCTACCGCCAAGCATATAGAAAATGACCTTCACAAATTAGCTTTGAAAGTAAGCCCAAAGATTGAAATGTAGCACAATAGCTCAACGTATACTTCTTAATATGGATAGCAACGGACAAGATGAATTCTAAAGCACTCCATGCGCTATGATTCTCAAGTCGAGTGCCTTAGATAAAATTAGCGTCGAACTACGTCCAAGCTAAAGCCAACCTGTCCGAAGCCAATGCCAACCCTCTAGAAGAAGATGCTGACTTGTTCTAACTCGAGGCCAAACAACTTTCGCCAAGGCCAAGCAAATGATAAAAGGCCGAGGGGAAGAAAAGGAGCCATTCGGCAATAAGACTATCATCTACCGAGAAGATAAGAGATCATACAGCCAAGGACTCGGGACCAAAGAACTACTCGGTACAACCCCGAGAGACTAGTGCCGACTAATTTTAGTACTCAACAATTATAGGCCGACCTATCTGGTGTCTCAGCCAAGCCACGTAAGACATCAGGAACCCCTTTACTAACCTATACATCCAATTGCCGACCCTATCCAGTTTGGATACTACTCCTCTCAGGACATGCCAGGTGACTGCATGCCGAATCCTGTAAAACGTACAGTTTTGTATTCTTGTATGTTTTTTCCTTCATTTTATTTATGAGCCTAATTCTTTAGGGTTTAAGGCTTTGTACATTATTTACAGTATTGCCACTAAGTTTTAGGACTTGTTATAAATAGCAACATTTGTACTAAAAGAGAGACACTGATATGGATAGACATATAAGAAGAATATACAGAGAGTGAAACTTTCCACTTTCGAGCAAAGCTATACTTGAGTTAGCATTTGCTGGATTATCAAGTATTGATTAGAACTCTTTAATCATCCCCGCATTCTCATCAATCTTATTCTAAAATTGTAGTGAACCCCTTTATTTGAATCAATTAGTAAGTTGCATCTAACCTTCATTTGAAACCCCAAGCGACATTTAGTGTTCATGAGTCGTATCAAACTCTATTTCGAGCTCAAACCCCTGATTGTGTATGTGTCTTGGTGAGTTATATCCACTCACATTTACACTCAAACCCTTCCTATTCTTAGTACCCATCTCCCTTTTGAATACGCATTCTTAGTCGTTCTAGATCCACTGCCGTTTCTTCTTTGATCCTTATCATCTTGGTATTAGAGCTTTGGGGAGACACACATGATAATTTTCTTCAAAGTTTGATTTTAGTTGCTGTGGAAGTGTTTGTTGGTTGTGGGTAGCTGCAGAAATTTAGTAGTAGTCGTTTCTGGGTTGCTGCAGTTTTGTTGTAAAACATGTTTGTTCAAATTGCTGGTAAATTACTGAATAAACAAGAATGTCAGAAGATAGTGTCAACAACACTAGAGACAATCTTTGTAGAAGCTTGAGGAAATGTGTTGACAACTTGGAATACTAGATTTAAAATCTAACCAACCTTATCCAAGAGCTTATTGGGTTAGTCAGAGGCCGCAGACATGATGGCTGAGAAGAAAAGAGGGAACAGACACCCACCAGTAGGAGTGGTTCCAATGAGCTTTGTAATGATGCAAGACAACCAAAAAGAGCTGCTGAGCCGAGAAGAAGAGAAAAACCGCCAATGCCAAGAAGAGGAAATGAAAGGAGTGTTGACTTTGAAGCAAATCAAGAAGCCAGAAGAAGAGAGCTGAGCTTGAGACGAAGTGTAGCCGAGTAGAGCTCTAACAAAAGTAATCAAACTGAGGAGAATCGACCAGCTCAGAATGCAAGGGATGAACCTCGAGCACCTAATTGAGGACTTAACAATGTTAAGCTGAAACTGCCAACCTTCTGTGGAAGTAGCCAACTTAAGGAGTTCCTAGACTGGGTTCCCCAAGTCGATAAGTTATTAGAGTGCTACAAGTGCAATGATCAAGTAAAGGTTAAGTTGGCTTCATTATCCCTTGTTGAATATGCAAGTCTTTGGTGGGATAAGCTAATTGCTAAGCAGGATACCGAAGAAGAGGAGCCAATCAGAACTTGGAGGCTCATGAAAAGATTGATGAACCAATGCTTCGTGCTGACTTATTTCAAGTAGGAGATGCTCCATGCTTTCCAGCACCTGAGATATGGTTGAAATATTATTGAAGAGTATTTGCAAGAGTTTGAGACCTTGATGACGAGATGTGAAATTGCTAAGCCATAAGACCGCACCATTGGCAAATTCCTGAGTGGACTCTGAGATGACATTACCAATATAGTTGAATTATAGTCGTTTAACTCCCTAAATGAGCTAATTAATTTAGCATTAAGTGTAGAGAGGTAGAGGAGAAGAAGGCATCAAAGGCCAAGTAGCCGACCTCAATAAGGCAACCTTGAGCTTGAGAGGTATGCCAAGAGAAGGCAAGAAAAGAAGATGGAGAAAGGAGAGCCTAGCTAACCAACCATGGCAAGAAATGGATTGCTAAGAAAGAAAAGGTGCCCGAAAATAAGGCCCGAGAAGTGAAGTGCTTCAAGTGCTTTAGCTACGGACATATTGCTTCTCAGTATCCAAATAAGAGGATTATGGTCTTGAAAGGCGAGGGACCTAACTCTTAAATAGAGAGTCAGAGTGATAAGAGCTTGGAAGATGGATTGATCAAAGAAGATGTCTCCGCTGAAAATCTGGATGAACTCTTATCCTTGACAAGCCAATTAGCCAACCGAAAGGTAGATCCCAGATAAAGGGAAAATTTATTTCACATGTAGTGCCTAGTGAATGAGAAGACCTGATCCCTGGTTATTGATGGAGGTAGCTGTATCAACATCATTTTTACCGAGTTAGTAGAAAAGATGAAATTGCCAACCTACCCATACCCCTGACCATATGGATTGAAATGGTTTAGTGACAAGGGTATGGTCCATGTGCATAAAAGAGTGCAAATCACATTTAAGGTAGGGCAGTATGAGGATGAGATTGACTTCAACGTAGTACCTATGAATGTCGCGAACCTACTTCTTGGCCGACCTTAAGAGTTTGATCGGAAAGTGATCCATGACGAATTCCTCGACACTTACACTATTCGAAAGGATGGAAGGAGCTATCTCTTAACCTCGATGAGAATTGAGGAAATCTAGAGGCACTCTGCACCCATGGTGAAGAGAAAAGGGAAGAGAAGTTTATTTGGCATCTCGACCTATGCTTAACACTTAATGTCAAGGACGACTTCCTTTCAAACCAATAGTAATGATGGGAATTAGCCTCCAACTATGTCCAAGCCGAAGGTAACTTGTTCAAAGCCGATGCCGACCCTCTAGAAGAAGATGCTGACCTGTTCTAACCCAAGGCCGTAGCTAAATATCTTTCACCAAGGCCGAGCAAATGATAGAAGGCTAAGGGGAAGAAAAGGAGCCACTCGGCAATAACCTATTGTCTACTAAGAAGATGAGAGATCACATGATCGAGGACTCGAGACCAAAGAACCACTCAGCACGACCCCGAAGACTAGTGCAAACTAATTCTAGCACTCAACAATTATGGGCCAACCTATTTAGTGTCTCGACCAAGCTACGTAAGACGTCAAGGACCCCTTCTTGAACTCGTACATCCAACTGCCGAGCCTATTTGGTTCGGATACTACTCCTCTTAAGACATGCCAAGTTTTGTAAAACGCATAGTTTTATATTCTTGTATATGTTTTCCTTCATTTTATTTATAGGCCCAATTTTTTAGGGTTTAAGGCCTTATACATTATTTACAGTCTTACCACTAGGGTTTAGGACTTACTATAAATAGCAACATTTGTACTAAAAGAAAGACATAAAGATATATATAGACGTATACAAAAGAATATATAGAGAGTGAAACTTTCCTCTTTTGAGTAAGGCTATACTTAAATAAGTATTTGCTGGATTATCGAGTGTTGATTAGACTCTTCTAATCATCCCCGCATTCTTATTAATCTTGTTCTCAAATTATGGTGAACCCCTTCATTTCAACTGATTAGTAAGTTACATCTAACCTTCATTTAAAACCCCGAGCAACATTTAGTGTTCGTGAGTTATATCGAACTCTATTCCAAGTTCAAACCCCTGATTGTATTTATGTCTTAGTGAGTTATATCTACTCACATTTACACTCAAAACCTTCTTGTTCTTTGTACCCATCGCCCATTTCAATACCCATTCCTATTCGTTCCAAATCTGCTACTATTTCTTCTTTGATCCTTATCACGCATGCTTGCTGTTAGTCATGATAACTTAGCAAGAGAACACTACATTATCACTTAAGCTTGATTGTACATGAAATGACTCAATCAAATCCACTGTTACACTCATGGCCATGTAAGGTAGCTATGCTACTACCTAAGTGAATTACAACACCACTATCTACCATCCACAGCAACAATTTATGTACTTATAACTACAATTCTCGCTCAATACTTCATTGCAAACTTATTGACAATCTCTACTGACCACCACTTGCAAGTGATAATAACATACCAATAAGCCAATACTCACTACTATACCAATCACAGCCACAACACCACTGTTCACACACCCAATGGCCCCCACTAACTTAACTCCAATTTGATTACACTTCATTGATTGTACAAACTTTCACCAAAAGCTTGTAGTAGCTCTAATCCATACACAACAACATTGCAACTTCACTTCTACAGAACCTAGAACCATCGATAACCACACCAACTACAGAACTCAACAAATATAACCAAACTTATAAACTCGCTTACTAACTTGATCATACACTAAACACTACTATGTAGTATGTTTCTTCACCTGAATACGTAGACCCACTACTACTATTTCACTGTTGCAACCACAATGGACCACTAAAGCTCCATACGAGAATAGCCACTATCCTACAAATCCCACTCTATATTCAAACTACACTTGCCCACCTTCTACACCACTAGTCACACACTATAACATGTATGACAACCATCTACATTGGTACTATTACAAGAGCCATACAAACCCACTTACTACTAAATTCAAAACCCAATTACCAATTCTTCCAATAATCTACTAACGATTTCAAGAAATCCTAGGTTCTCCTTCATAAATCCCACCTTCGTTATTTCTTCAACAAATTAATATGAGAAAATTAAAACTCCTTCTAAGTACGACAATTGTTTCTTTCTTTTTCTTTCTTTTTTTGTTAAATTAAGCAACTAGTACTAATGCAAAACCTTAAGTTAATGGACCCAATTCATCTTTCAAAAAGTGAAAGACCTATAATTTTCAAACCCTACAATAGCCTTTGTTACAACACTTGTAACCAACCCTAAACATGTACAATCGATGTTCAAGGGCAACACTTGAATATAGTATTATCTTTAAGGTCCGTACTCATAAGTTGCACCCAGTAAGTCTAAATCTATGTCACAACGTAAAATACAGAATTTCAATATTTCCCATCGTGTTCCTCCTTTCTTCACATTCAAAATAGTACCATTCCAAAAAATGCAAGATATCCCAAAGGATGAAACCTTGGAGCTCTTATACTAAAATGATACGGATCTATGGATGAACACACGAATCTAGTATCACACATAACCAAAGGATAGGTCCAAACAACAAGATGACCCAAAAAGTAAATGGAAGTCAATGGTTTAGCAATCTTGTGTACTAACTATACAAATATGATAGCAATGTAGAACTATATACGGACCTAAGCTAATACTCGATATGACATACGAACACTAGGCCTAAGGTTGCTCACCATAATCCTTGCTAAAGGGATTAATAAAAGTGGGTAAAGAAGAACTTTCTAAGAGAAAAGACTCAAGGGTTTGTCATTAATGTTGCAAAATCTCCTTATAACCCTACACTTATGCCCTATTTATGTATAATAGCAAAGTTGTAAATAAAATAACTAAAAAAATGCCCTAATGGTATTCTTATAAATACAAGAAAAAAAAAATGAGGGTAATTTAAGAAAAATACAGGAAATAAGAAGTCCTAATAATATAAGTAAAAATAAGTAATCAAATGAGATATCCAGGTGATAAGTTAGGCTGATGAGCTATTGAAGACCTTAGAGACTTGATCTAGGTTGACTTGAAATTCTAGCTAACTTAAAGAGTAGACCAGACAAGTAGACTAGACTAGACCAATAGACTAAGCCAAACTAGCAAAGTATACTAAACCTAGCAAAGCAAACCAAACTAGGTAGAGAAGAATAGACCTAGCTGAGTAGAGCAAAGTTAGCAAAGTAGAGCAAACTTGTTAGATTAAAGTAGAACTAGCAAAACAGAGTAGAACTGGTAGAGCAAAGTAGAATTGATAGAGTAGAGTAGGTCTTCCACATTGGTAAAGCTCATAAACAAGTCTTCTATGCATAAGGAGCTCATGAATAGGTCTCCAACTTAGCTCAAAAGTTGGTAATTAGTTAGCATAATCTCCTGTACCATATTAATCTAAGTCATTTCTATTTATAACATATATACATAGAGCTCCCTACTTCTTTAATCAACAAAAGATTCTTGTAAAATAGCTGACTCATACCTAGGTGCTCTTAAAAATCTTCCTCTCCAATAGTAGCAGCACCCTTCCTATGCTTTGCCTTAACCTACGAATACAAAACATATCCATTTAGTTCATTATGAACTGAGTAATTGTAGATAATAAACATAGTATAACATAAAACATATCTAAGAAACAATGATTAAGCCAACACATGGATACTTTAGTCATATAATAGATAGTACCAATCCAAGTTAGATAATGCAAAATACATGCCATGCTTATGTACATGGTTAAATGTATTAGTATCGATATCTTAGTTTCCAAGTTTTGAGTTTCCCAAGCTTTTGAGCTTTTCATCCGATTAGTTGACTCAACCAAGCATCTAGATATAATGTTTAGGAATCAAACAAGCAACAAGGAGCTACCTTGAAATAGGACCCATAAGGAGTGGTCGAAAGGCTCAAGCAAATGTGGTTCTCTATGCTTCAAAAATGAGTTTTTCAAAACTAAGAAAATCAATCTTTTTCAAAACCAAGTACTTGTTTAGAAAAACACTTTCCTTTCAAATATCTTACCCATAGGTCCTTTTTGTGCTATGCCATGCCATGCCATGCCATGAATGCACAAGGAATAAGTTTGCATGATAATAAGCACAATTTCTAAGCAACACATTTAAGTTTCATATCATATGTTATTTAGTTAACCCAGTATTTCTTTGGTTTACTTCATCATTATAATTAGAACCTTATATCGAGTTCGCTCAGGCAAACTTCTTAAAGGTTGAATCATTTTCCTAGTATTTTTCCAATGGTAACTTCTTACATAATCATTAAATCATACAGCTAAGCTTCATAACCACGTTTAATCAACTAAGTATACAATCATCACATATTTAGCAAATGGTATTTCTAAGATTCAGCATCAAACCTAGATAACCAAGCACATTGCAGTAGAATACATAAACTTGCAATCTAATGAATAAATAAAAGTCTACTCCCAAACATACAATAGCTACTTACTTGTAGCTATTGTTCTTTGCATCGAATACCTTCTTCAAGTTCCAAGTTATCTTAGTGACCTATAATCAAGGTTCATATTTTAGTTTCTAATTGAGCTTCATGAGTACTTTATTTAATCTTGAAGTATCTTTATAAGTTAACAATGTACACCTTAGGTGTTTAGCTAAGAACACTTCATTAGTACCTAGGACCTTTTACATAACCTTCTACATAATCCTTTTGTTAAGGTCCTTACCTTCTACATAGCCTTCTACTAGGGTAGAGTCCTTATTTTCATCACTAATAATACCTTCTACTAAAGGTTGCTCTTAAGATTCATGGTCTAGAAAGCTTCTATCGAAGCTTCTATTAAAAATCCATCTATTGTCTTCACTTTATGTTTCACCAAGGAACCTCCTACTCAAGCCTCTACTTACACTAACTTCTAGTTTACTCATTTGACATCTTACCAGAAACCGTCTATAGAAGCTTCTATTGATTATCACATTAAGGCCTTCATAGGTAACCTTCTACAAAAGTTTCTATAAGGTCAAATAATGCCTAAACTCACTAAAACTTCACATGACTATTAGGACTTAGAGACTTTGAATACAAACCAACAAAGTGACCAATTCTAAAGATGAATTCCAAATTTGGACAATTTTGTAAAAACCTGCGGATGCTCGTTTTTAACACATTTTCATTACAATTTCACAAAAATGACACTTTTAAGCTTGTAAAAATGTGATATATCATATGTTTAACCCTTTTTTTTTTCTTCCAAAAACTCATGCAACCATATAAAATATTATTTTAAGACCAAAAATATAGATAGAAATTAGATTTCACTAAAAATACTCAAAAATCTATCAATTTACAGAAATTTCTAAATTCAATAGTTTTTAACAAATCAAAATGAACAAAAATATACCAAGCAAATTTGGGTAAATTTTTGACATAACAAGAAAATAAACATTGTAGAGTCTAAAAAAAAGTTTGAGCTTGAAACAACATTGTTTGCCCTTTTGAAATTCAATCGGAATGGCCCATTTCTTAAGGGTGATATATAAGCTATACATATTTTCAAAAAATAACATTTTTCCATGAAAGCATACTAAAAATAACTTGGAATACAATTTTTCATAATTTTCCAAGTTAATTTGTCATTTTTAACAAATTATTGAAAATCGAGAAAAAAGCCAAGACTTGCCGTCGTTGCAAAATCTAGCCACTAAGCACCACTAAGGGTATGTTAGCTACTTTAGGCATTACTTTTGGAGCCTAGTGGTGGTGACTACTCATTTCCAAGTGGTCGTTTGCCTCGAGTTCTATGTATGCTCAAATTGCACACTATTTTCAGTTATTTATCCTAATTTCTATAAAAACCAATGCATGCCATGCAATAAAGGTCAATAAATATTAAATTATAGGAATGGAATCATTATGAACCCACGATCACAGAATATACTTATATATAAGTGAATTGAAATTAAAAAAATGAAGCTCATGGACACTTATATATAAGAGTATTAATTCTTTTAATTTCCCTTCTTCTTTTTTTAATAAAGAAAGCCTAACCAACCGCGGATTATCAAATTTACTTATAGTTTGACAATGACCAACCCATTTTTCCAAAAAAAAAAATGATGCAAAAGGGTGGGGTCTGTGAGTTTTAGGCTCTATAACTTTAAGAATTTCTAAAGAAAATCCTAGTAGGCTGTATTGAAGCCTGAGTAGGCTTAGCTATCACCACTAGACAAAGATAAAGATCCTAGTGACTTGAGAGTTACATAACGACGACCCTTCTTAAGTTCCTAAAATGGCCTAAGTTCAACCACATCTAAGCATGCAAATAATGTTAGTAAATAAAACCCCCCGTAAATCTCTTATAAGAGCCCATTGGGTCAGTTTTGTCTTAGGGCCTACATCACTATAATACAATAAAGGAAAAATAATACAGAAAGCCCATCAATTAATTTTTAATTTTTAATTTTTACATGAATAGCCCACTAACGTCCTAGTGAAATCGCCAATTCTGTCGAGTCCTATTTCATTTTCCTTAATTTAACTTATATTAAACTTAGTCCACTTAATATAAATTATTCGACATTAAATTAAGGAAACATTTTTATAAGAAAATTAGAAAAATTGGAGTCACCAACCAATTAAATTGGTAAAAAATGAAATTAGGGTTTTCTAAAGCAATTTTGGAAAATTAACTAGAAAAACTAAGTTCGAGGGTTAACCTATTAAAACTATGTTACCATGTAAAAGATAAAAGAATTAATGAGCTTTATTTTTATAATTTTCTAAAAATGCTAAGATATATACAGATATGCAAAATATAGTTAAAATGAATTTTTTAATGATTTTTTATTACGATTTTTTTTCAAGAAAAAGGAAAAAAATGTTTTTTTTTTTTTTACGGTTGTCCTAAAAGTATCTACATACCTACTAGTTGGATCAAACCAATATTGTTCTTTTTATAAAACATTTAGTAGATGGATTTCTTTTTTATTTGAAAATCAAGCTAGATTTACATTTATCTAACTATTTATTATTATTTTTTTAAAAAAATTAAAAAATTTAATGTCACAAATATATTAAAAAAAAAACCTAATTAACTAAATTTTTTTTTAAAACTCCGATTGAGTTTTTTAAAAAAAAATTACTACATGTCAAAAAAATATCTTTCCCAAATCCTTCATGTAAGATATGCGGTTTTTCAAAAAATGTAATTTTTAGCAAAAAAATATACAACTTAACTAAACTAATAAAAATTGACAAATATCTAAAAAAATATCAAATGATATGCTAATTAAAAAATAATAATATAAAAATTACACTTAAAAACGAATTAGTAAAATAATTAATTTAACTAATAAAACAAAATAAATAATTAAATAAAGAAAATAATTGTTATTACCAAAATGGATCTAGTCGTGCATGATTGGCATGTTCGTGTTGATCCATTCATGATCATCTAGACTACGTTCACGTATTTGGTGTAGAATCTAATCGTACATGTAGATGTGATGTGGATTGTGACCATGCACGACGGTAAATTGTGCACTCGTGTTCGGTGCGTGAAATCAAGGGATGGTATGTAGCTGCATGGGGTGCAAATGCTATGTACATACAATTGTGTATGAGCATTAGTGTGTGATCGGTGACCATTGTATGAGCATGTGCATGTAATCAGGTGATCAATGTGTGCACAAGCATAGAAATCAAGTGCAACGTACGTGTGTAGGACAATGATTATGCTGTACTTATGTCGTGTATGGGTGAAAGTACAACAGTATTGTGTTCAGCAGCATGCAGTGTGTCAACATGGTGGCAGAACTCGGTAAATGTGTGTGTGTAGGACGATGATTATGCTATGCTTGTATCATATGTAAGTAAATGTGTGTGATGTGTTAAGTGTGATCACGAGTGTAGTGGCGGTTGTCGTGCGAGTAAATGTGTGGGGGGCTATCACTACTGTGTCAATAAGGGAGAATGCAGTTGATGAGTGTAGCGTGTGTGAGTAAACAATATGTGCTATAGTGTTTGGTGTGTAAGAGAGTGTGTACAGGACAATGTTCGATATGTAAGAGGGATGTTGTAGGCAAATTATAGCATGGGTGATATTATGTGATGTTGTTGTGATTAGAAAGTGTGCGGGATGGAAAAGATGTTGGGGATTTTTAAAAACCGTGTTTAAGTCTACCACCGAATTCCTATTTATAATATGTACAATCGAATCTTTTAGATCTTTTTTTGGATATAGATTTAATCTCAATAAACCCTGGATATGAAAAATACGATTTATATTCTTTGAAAATTCAACTTGGTTTCTAGAAACCCTATTTTAATTTGGGCTTTTTGTTTTTCAAGCCTGACTCAATTTAACTTGATTTAGCCCAATAACCCACTTAATAAATCTTAAGTCAATTTTAGCTCAATATAAATTAGATAAAAAATCCACTTTATATCGAATTGGACTAAAGTATTTCAATGAAGTCCAATATTTTAACGACTTAGAATTCACTAAATTGAATGCACACCATTATCCAATTCGACCTTAAATGATTCACTTCGACTCGACTCGACTCAATACGACTTGACTTGATACTATAACTAAACTCGATATGATCAAACTTGATACGACTTGCTACTCTATTTTTATTTTTCCAATTTTGGTTTTTTTTGTTTATTTTTTTCTTTTTAAAACCTTCTTCTTTATTATTATTATTTTTATAAACTTGGCTCAATAAAAATGAGGTGTCTATACCCTTCAATAGGCTCATATCCGAGCCCAAACGTTCCAATCTGCTACCTGGCTATTCCAAGCAACCTCATGCCACCTATCTTAACACTCCAATCATGCTGACCTCATAAAAAATCTGTAACCCTGGTTGCTCCAATTCTCCATTCCTAATATATAGAATAGCCATCTCTTTGTAAACCTCATAGTCTTGCTCCCTAAGAATAGTAACCAATTATCCATCAACTATGAATTTCACCTTCTAATGTATAGTAGACGAAATCGCCCCTACTGAGTGAATGCACGGCCTCCCTAATAAAAGATTGAAAGTTCGTAGTATATTCAGCACTTGAAACAAAATAGTGAACATCTGTGAGCTGATCTTGACCTGCAGTCCAATTTCTCCAAGTATCTCCCTCTTTGATCTATCAAAAGCCCTTACAAAAATCGAGCTAGGCTTTATCTCAATCGAATCTACTCCAAGCAAATTTAATGTCGCTAGTGGACATATATTTAGTAAAGACCTATTATCAATTAGTACCCAAGCAACCACTTTCCTTGCACACTTGACTACTATGAAAAGGGACTTTGTGTGTTGGTCTTCTTCTTTACCTAGCCCATCTGGTGAAAATGAAATCTGATCTATTGCTAATATTGAATTGACCACCAATCCTAACTTCTTAGTGGAAATTCCTTTAAGTATTTTGACATCTTTCAACATTTTGATTAAATCTTCTCGGTAAGTATTAAATGATAACAATAAGCCCATTAGGGAAATCTAAGTTGGCACTTTGGCTAACTGATCCATAATCTTATACTCACTAACTTTCACTATCTTCTTAGCAACATTCTGAAATTTCTCATTCATATCTTCAAAGATCTTTCGAGAAGCCTCTTCCATAGTAGTCTTCCTCTTGGCCTCTTCATTCTAGTCATAGACTCGTCTTGAGTGAATAAGCCCACCAACCATAGGTGATGACTAACTAGTGTAGACACCACCCCACCCCCCTCCCCAATTTTTATTTTTCAGACTAGGTTATAAAGTCTTAAATTAGGAAAAAAAAAACACAAAAAATAGGAAATTAAAGAAAACCCAAAAAATTAAGAAATTTTAGAAAGAAACCCTAAAAGATAAAAAGTTTAGAAAATAAATTTTTTTTAAATTTAGAAAATTGAAAAAATAAAAGATTTTAGAAAATACCATGTTAATAAGATAGATTTTTAATTTTAATTTTGGTATAAAAGTTAGGCCATTAAACCTAGGCTTAAATTTAAATCTAACACAAGCTGATCGAGTCCATATATGCAATTTAATTACACATATGGACAAGGTATAGGTAATGGCCTAACAGTTAAGCATATGGACATAATATTAGTATTAAGCATGAGGTCTTAAGTCAGAATCTTAGCAAAGGTAAGGAGGTTATTTTTCTTTTTTCTTTTTGTTTACTATTGATTAATACACTGCCACATGTTAAGATTTGTTTGCGTTACGTATCCTAACACGTAGCATCATCAAATTAGACAACCTTATTAACGTAGCATGCTACATCAACCCACTTTTCCCTCTCCTTCTTTCCTTTTCCCTTTGTTTCCCTCTCTTTCCTTCGTTTTTCTCTAAGATTCCAGTACTTTCCTCCTCGAACAATTAGTTTCAACACAATTTTTGAACCTCTTCTTGTTGCAATTTTGCCAAATTAATAGTGAAATTGCAAACTAGTCATAGCCTACTATTTATCGAACCCATGAACACGTCTAAATACAGTTAAAGAAGCATTCAATTTGAGCTCCAAAAATTGGAAAAAAATTGATTTTCTAAGCATTCTTCATTAAATCCAAATTCAAGCTTTCCATGTTTCTAGGATCGATTCAGGTATAAAAGGGTGTTGGAGGAGCTCACACGAATACACATAACCAACAGAATCACTCAATACAACCCCTCTCTCTCCCTGCGATCACTTTCTCTCTTTAACCCATTCTCTCTCTCTTCGATTGTCTCTCTCCACTCTAATCCAAGCTAAACCACCACTTTAGGGAGACTATCCATGGATTAAGCTCCCCAACGCAACCACTCTCGCCCTTAACCGTGGCTTCTACTGCAACATTAAACAACTACCCCCTAAAACCCTAGCCACCATGAAACCCCAATTCTAAAACCACAACATTTGATCCCCTTTCATCCCAATTGACCCTACGACCACTCTCCCCATGTCCTCAAACCCCACACCACACTCCCCTTTCAACTCCAGCAACCCTCGACAACACTACTCGAGTACCATCGTCGACCGCCACTCACCAACACCACCCAAAACACCCCCAAAGGCTAAGGCAACCTCCTTACCCCGCTTAATCCCAATCGAATATACACAAAAACCCCTTTTCCCCTTCGATTCAATGGTTAAATCAAGCCAAATTGTACCTTACTACTGTTATTGCAGAGGAACCTAAGATCCAACTTGACTTAGAGATTCGACCCACAACCCGATCTGTGATTTGATCCAGCACCCGAACTGACCCGCATCCGACCTGACCTGTGTGTCCAAGAGCCCTTCCTAGTCCAATTCTTTTTCGGATTGTTTTATTTATTTATTTATTTACTTGTTTATAATGTAAATGTAATGAAAAAAAGAACGAAAAAAAAAGGAACAAAGTAAAGAAAAAGTAGTTTAATTAGTTATTTATTTTAGTTTAATAGAAATAAGCAAATAGATAGAAATGAAAAATATAAAAATGAAAATAAGTGAATAAGGAGATAAGTAATAAAATTGTTTTATCACTTAAAAAATTGATTTTCGAAAGATAAAAACAAAAATAAATCAACCATATTTTTATTTGGAATTTCTAATAAAATAAAATCCAATATAGGGCTCTTTAGGAAATTTTCTTAAATAAATCAAAATAAGTAAAAACGTAAACTTAGTTGTTTCAAAAATTAAATTCAACTCAACCTACTAAAGTTTTTTTATAAAAGAACTACGTATGTTTGATCCCAAATAATGAGTACGTAGATACCTACAGGGCGATGATAAAAATTTAAAAAAAAAAAAGAACTAATTTCCCTTTTTTTTTGGTTTAGATTATTTTATTTATCCAATTAGAGTAACCAATAATCAAGTTTTGTCTTTCAAAACTAAACGGTGATTTTTAAGTTTAATTCTAATTTTAAAAAGTTAATGGTCTCGTAAGGGTTTAAATCTTTAACTCCTAAACCCAAATCTCTAAAATTCAAAAAGCGGTTTTTTTGCAAACTAATAGCTAAGTTATAATCAATCCACCTAATTAGTTATAACTTAACTATTTTTCTCAACTTTAATCGGGTGACAACTTCCAAGTTGTTTTTTTTTTTCAAAATAAAAGGACCGCTTTTCTTTAAACTTTAGTTAAGGACTAGTATTAAACGGGTAGAGTTTAATACTGGTTGGTTTAGAGAAGACCTAATTTTATAAAAAAAAAAAAATGGCAGGGTGAAAAACCAAGCTCGACAACTTAGCGACTCCACTGGGGAACGTCAAGAGGGTTAGCCATTTAACTTTCCAAAATTAAAATTGGTCTCTAAAAATCACCTTGATGTAATTTATTCAATTTCTTTCATTCATTGTCATTTATCATGATTATGGTAACATTTCCTTTGTAGGTTTAATTTTATTTATCTAAATAATTAGGGGGGGGGGGGGGGAGGTAGGGAAGGAATTTATTTTTTATACCATGAGTGCATGATAGATACAGTCGAACCCGGGCCTATCAGGACCCTAAAAGGGGCCTAGTAGGATTTCCTAAAATTTTCATAATATGTATACAACCATAACATGAAAACCACCTTGCAAGTTAGAAATTGCAAGACTCTATATAATAAATCACTAAGATTACTGATTTTCAAGTAATTAATTTATTACAACATAACATAACATATAAATATAAATAATTATAGATATCCAATATCCTCTGAAGAATCGGTATCCCCTACCAAATAATAAGATAGGATATACTAACATATAAAAAAATATATACAAGAAAAATTAAATTATAGTAAGTTTTAACATATAAATATTTTCTACAAAGGATATTTATGTATCACCTAAAGAGTACTCAGTTACTTCTAATACTGGTATACATATCTTCATCTCGCACTTAGTACTCGAGACATATCCCAATCCCATCATAAGTAAACCTACAAAGGAAACTAAGGGGGAATGAGCATAAAACAACTCAATAAGTTTGTCCCTCATCACCACCGTTCAAGCAAGTTATCACATATTATTATCACACATGCAAGCAAGCTATCTACATACAAAATGAATGCAAACAACACATCCATAGGAGTCCAGAACTATGGAAGGTATAGAATTACGCCGTTTACACTTCAATTATCCCTTGTACTTACCAGCATAGGGTACCTCAGCTTACTCGCATGAAGCTACCTAGGGCCACCACCCCTCTAAACAACACTCAACTATTACCCTAGTCAAGAAAAAAATTCCAATCCAAATAGGTGGATCCTAAACTAGGACCATCTACCATCCAAGGCCCTTCGGGCAAAAACATGCTAGTCCTCTCGCAATCAAAATTATCCAAGACCTTATAGGCACAATAAAGCGAGTCCTTTCATTATCAATTGGAGATCCCATGCTAGCTTTGCCTTAACGTTAAAATATTATTTATGGCTCCACAAGCCCTTATAGAGATCATACAAAAATATATTTAAGAGTAGAAAAGCTTTCTCCAAAAACACTTTTCTTAAGATTTTTGCAAAGCTAGCACTCTCCATTCATACCTTCACCGAGACATAGACATGCGACGACTATAATTGGTTATTTTGGTCTAGTACTTATATTTATCAATTTAAAAAAGTGATCACACAAATGATAGCAAACAAGCAAAGCAGTCATTCAGACATACAAGTAACAGCAAGTAGCAAAATCTCATACAAGTAACACACACAAGTAAGTAGTAGGTCATTAGAACTCCCTCACTTAGATTATTGCTCATTCTCCAAACGTTTGGGGTTTCCAAAGCTCGATATTGAATGCCTAAATCAAAATAGTAAAACTTATAAGTATTCTGAGAAGTCAGATTCCTTAGTTAACTAAAAGTCTATTGTAGTTTATCTAGTTCTCCTAATATAACCCAAGTATAATGTATATAGGGTTTACCATACTCAATGGGGTTATTAGTAACTATTTTCTTATATTTGTAAGTTATGAGACTTCCTTTATGTATTTAGTAACTTTTCATTCTAATTCTGATATTTGCCAAATGATAGTCGTTTTTTATCATTTTTGAACACACATTCACACGGTGATGTCCGTTTTGGACGTTAAGACCCGTGTTTTACGATATAGGCTAAACTTATTAAAATTTTAACTCATTGAAGCTTAATTATTCTTATTGCTTATGTTTATATCCTATTCTAGTATTTAATGATTTAATTAGCCATTAGATTTTTACACTTAGGGAATTTTACATTGGTATTACTAATTCACATACTTGATTAAGTTTAATCCAATTTAGGAAGTGTATTAGGGTTTACTAATTCATGTACCTAATTCTTATGTACTCTTCTCATTTCTTATTTTATAAACTTATGCTTATGTCATCGCTTACGTTATCAATTACTTGCATCATCATTTGCTTATGTTATCATTTGCTTATGACATGGCTTATGTCATCTTTTAATTATATCATTGCTTACATCATCATTTAATTATATATACCTTACCTTATAATTATGTCATACTTATGTGTCTTATGTACACTTTATATAAACTAACTATATACTTATATCTTTACTATACTTATGTGTATACTAGTATACTTATACATATACTTATACTTATATCATATTTATACTTATACATATATATATATATATATATACGATCACATACGTATTTTTATACAAATTTCGTATGCCTAAATTTCCTCTTAAGAAAGCTTCTCTAATTTCATTTTTATTTTTATTTTTTGTGTTTTAAGAGTGTATTTAGCATGGTATAAGTATGTATAGTTAGTATATGTCTTAGTTTAGGTTATGTACATAATGAATACTTATATACAAAGGTCTCTATACTTGTATTTCTCTAATATACCCTTCTATACATATACTTAAAGACATATACACATGCATCTTCTTCCACTTTACAATGATTTCTACTCTTCTACACCTAAAGATTGAAACTTTAAGCCTTAATCAACATATATATACACGACACATAACTACTTAACCTAACCTAACTCTTCATCTAATTAGTAAAGAATATGAAGCAAGACATAGTAACATAAGAACATACCTTAATTTGCTCTTGAATATGGATGCAAAGTTGAAAAGTAAAGAAGAGTGAAAGGGAAAGGGAAGGTACAGTTGGGAAAGGAGAAGAAGAAAAGGACTTTGTTTTGTGTTCTTTTGTTTTTTTTAAAAGGAAAACAAGTGGGGTCTAGGAGGAAAAGAAGTGGACGGCAATTAAAGGGAAGAAAGGAAAGAAAAAGCTAAAAGAAAAGAAAAGAAATCATTAGATGGCTTAGATATTTTCTAAAGTGTAAGTGTCTTTTGTTGACTTTTCTACATGTTGACTTGGTCAAATTTCTAAAAATAAATGCCATTTTGTGTACATAATGAAGTAATTAGGGAAAATTAAGACAAAATTTAAGGAAATGAAGGGAAATGAGACATTTGGTGAGTTAATTCGTAAAAATAGACAATGAGATCTTACTTTAGGTATTTATATCCTATATATATCATTTGATAGGTTACTTAGTATAACTAGTATGAAAAGTATCAATTAGGGTGTTAAGATTTACTATATGTAACCTAAATATCAACTAAATCCCTAACTCTATGTATTACTATCCTAATCATTACTTCAAAGATAAATGTGATGTAGGATGCAATATCTTTGTTTCTAAAGGATTACGTAAGGATTCAAAATATATATGCACGATTGAAAGTTATCTCTAATCTTTCACTAATGATTTGGCAAAATATGAAGGTTATATTATCAATTAGGGTTTTAGGGTATATCATGATGAATTAGTACCCGTATGTCTTTAAGGTTATAGTTTTAGGGTTTTTATTACTTTAGGGCACAATCGCTAATGTTTTTCACACATTTAGAGTATAATATATTCATACGTGATTAAGTCTTCGATTGTCATCTTAGGGTTTTGATAAGGTTCAAGATTAACTTTTACAGTTACATATACTTGAGGTTTTAGGATCTTCGTATATGATTAGAGGTTCAATTGATAATTTAAGGTTTTTCATATTCACTTTAGGTTTTGAATTGAGATTTTAATCAGTTTTAAATCTCACTAGCTCTATTGACTTCAGAAAATCATCTACAGTTTGGGCATTTGATTCTATACTTAGAAAGCTAGATTCGCGGGGTTTACAGGACCGTCTTAGGACCTTAAGACGGGGAGCTTTTATGTAAGTTTTGGGTGTAGTAGGGTAACTACCATTTGAGGCTGATTAGGCTACCCTACTTAAACTTTGATGTGACCAAGGAACCGTTTTTCCATAAACGTGTAAGGCTACAGAGTTTAAGGACCTTTAGAACCTACCCTTTTTGCATACATTTCATGAGATTGATGAATAACTAACAAAGCAGCAATATTATAAAAAGAGAGAAGAAAAAATAACGAAACCCGGAGATTTCTTTCTCTATATTTTTCCTAAAATTCATGTACGTAGGAGTTGTTTGTTGTAATTTCTTTTCATGTTAATAGTCTTTTACTTGTAATTTATGTTTTCCTTGTAACATTTCAGAAATAGCCAGCTCATCCAACACCAAGGTCTTCACCAAGGAGATTCATGTCCACAAACCCATAAACCCAAAGCCCATACTCAATTAATGATTTTAAACCTTCAACCCAAGAGAACAACAATTCATTATCAACAAGATTAGGCCTATACTCTCATTAACGAAAGTAGATGTTAACATCATGCTAGTAAGAGCCTTAATCTATTTCTAGGAGCCTAAAGAAGTGACATTTCGATTTGGGCCACACTTAATTAGTCCAACTGTAGAAGAGTACACTTAATTGCTCCAAGCCCCTCCTTTAGATGAAATATACGTTCCAAAGCTTAGCATCAATCCAGCCTACAGTTTTTCAAAATTCTTAGGGATCTATAAGACTAAGGTAAATGAGGCCCTAGATGATTGGAACAAACATGCTATCAAGATGTGGGATCTAGTTTATTGGTTCCAGAACAAACCCAACTCCAACAGACGGGCTTTGTTTCTTGTAAATTGGAGGGAAAACTGAATTAAGGTCTATGTACTAGTAGTATTTGCTATTATCTTATTTCTTAGTGGATCTTTTCTTATACACTTTAAGGTAACAAAGCTAGTAGCTCAGTTTTAGGAAGGAAAGTCTTACATTCTTGCCCTACTTGCTGAATAAATAAAAAACCTTAATTTCCTTAAGAAAAGAGGTTGTGGAAATCTTGATCAAGCATGGCACTGTTAACGGTATGGTTCGTCAATCGCATCAAATGCTTTGGGTTGGACCTAATAAGGGGAGTGTTCACTAATAAGATTGATCTTATTGACTATTTCATTGATAAGATCAAATTACCAAAAGATATCCCCACCTCTCTCTAGATAGAAGTTTTACAAGATTTTCAGGTCGAAGACATACTGTGGACCACCAAATGGAGCAATTATACTAAGGTCATACTGATTTGCAAGGATTACCATGTTGTATTATTAATCGAAATGAGTTAGTGTATAGGTTACTACCCAAACAACATGGTAAGGTAGTTTAGAGGGATCCAAGACATAGTTCATAAGCCTTTATTGGAGTTGTTCACCCTTGACCTCAAAGTAAGGTAGTTTAGAGGAATCTAAGACATAGTTCACAAGCCTTCATTGGAGCCATTCACCCTTGACTTCAAAGAGCCTCACTCAGCAGAAAAGGTATCTAAGCTTCATAAGATTAAAGCTTAGTGGGATACCAAGACTATAAGCCCTAACGTCGATTTGAGTGAATTCATA